>CM056170.1:33367060-33432130 GCA_029691765.1 Entomobrya proxima | reverse complement strand
ACCCCAACTGCATGTTGTTTCTGATTAAAAAATGGCACTTTGTGTAAACTGCACATGTACGTTGTCTCCTTATCCGGTATTAGCTCCTGTCCCTGAATTTGCCAAACATTCCAGTCACCTAATCGTTTATCATTCTCATTTATTCCCAACTTTGCCGATTTTTGCAATTCTGTTGGTGTCAAATCCGGATCTAGCAAATATGTCCATAAAACTCCCCGATTTTGATAATGATATTCAATATCGTCATCCTTTTCTCCATAAGCCCATAGTAAAGCTGTTACATCTCCGGAAATAGGCAAGTCATGATCTTGATCACAAGTTTCAAAACTTCTGGAGAAACTTAAAAACGTGTGGGTTTCTGTTTCCCAGGCTTGATGAAGTACCCAGTCTTGACTAGTATCTTCTACGGGTAATTGGTTTCCTATAGCGTGTCTATCACTAAAATACGGTTGACCGTTGGATAACACTCCGCCAATTACTATATCCGCACCTAACATTTTCTCCTTTCGAGATAGGCCCAAACCTACATATCCTTTTGTTTTCACAGTGACATTGAAAATAATTCGGGATTCTGGCCAATCCACTAGCCATTCTAATTTGTAGTTTTCGTCTTTATCTAAAACCTCTTGGTGTCTATACGGATTGTTATCAACCACATATCCACTTACAATCTTGAATGCAAAAACTAGAGCAACAGTCCAGAACAAAGTATAATGTGTCTCCATTTTCATATAAATTATGGAAGTGATCAAGTGTCCATGATGAGCACACTTTTGACACTAATTTTTACGCACTTCATGCAAAATATTCTGGACGTTGCTAGAAAATACTATGAGACAGTGAACAATAACATAAAAGGCGTTGAACTTTGGCAACATCTTCAGATTAAATTGCTGTTACTACTTTGATAAGCGTTACGCCTTTAATCTGGTAGTATGTGTTTTGTTTAGGAAAGGTGTAACATTGTGAATACAGATGCGCTTGTCTATCAATACATATTTATGCATGAGTAAATTTATGTTAAATATTTTTCTTTGTAATTGTTTTTCTCTTGTTGTCGATAAGTTAAAAAGGTCAACTTGTAATAAATTGATTAAATCTTTACGTTTTAGCAATCATCACTTATTTAATCAGATTTGCATTAATTATTCTTCTTAGATTTATTCGAGGAAACACTGTTTCCGTTGAACCACCCACTGAGAATTTTTGTTAGAATCCATCTGCTTACCATAATTATTAGTATACCTAAACCCAACATAAACAAAAGTACATCTACACAATAATACGTAAATATTGTCATTTCTCTTGCTGGACTCCATTGATGAACTGCGCCTTTGTGACGTAACACATACTCAATGTTCCAAACCGCTTTGTCCAGTGCTGATATTTGTCCATCTCGAAAAATGTTTGAAAGCTGAAACATATTCTGTTTGTACCTATGACCAAATATTAAATTAACAAAATTTTTAAATTCGATAAATATAATTGTATTGTTTCTCTAAGAAAATTGATCATACTTTGGATTTTCCAGCAAATCTTGTAAAATCTGTGTCAAAATCTCTTCATTTATGTCTGCTAATTCCAGTTTCCTTCCAATTCCCTTATCCTCAACTTGTCTCATGTTCCAATCCTGATCCCCGAAAAACGGAATGCCAATCACTGGAACGCCATGATAAATAGTTTCATGTAAACTGGACAATCCTCCATGTGTAAGAAACAGTTTGCATTTTTCATGTCCTAACAAGTCCTGTTGGGGAAACCACTTATTAATCCTAACATTCTCTGGAACCTTTACTCCGTCCATTTCACTTTCCCATTTCCACAAAAATCGATACTTTTTAAACTTTGCAAAAGTTTTTAAAATCCCATTGCGCATTTCAATAGGAACTTGACTTCCTTGCACAATGGAGCCCAAACTAAAATAGATGAATGGCAATTCATTTCCACTTTCATCCAAAATCATATTTCGGATATTTTCAGGCAACGGTTTAGCCGGTCGGCAATGAATGCCACCAATATCATCTATCAAACTGGGTATTTCCGGTCTCCTAGGTCCAAATGAGGGATGACCCGCTCCTAAAATCAAACTCACATTTCTTTCCACTTCCTGAATTCCAAGAGCTTCTGGAATATAATTTTGGTAAGCCTTTTCAATGGCTGGGTTAAATATCCAGTTCTTAGTCAAAATTTGATACGAATACGTTAAAACATTTTGCAGGCGTTCCAAAAACGACATATTGTCCGTCGCACTAAAATAAATATGCGGCACTAAACTTAACGGCGTAGGAGCTCCTATTGAGCCAGCAAACCAGGGCATTGTAGGCACCGTACTAATTAACACTGAGCTAGCATTCAGTCTTGAAAATATTCCGTAAACACACTCATTCATAAATGCCATTGTCATTACCAAATCAAACTGACCAAGTTTTCCAGAAATTAACTCCTGTACAGCAGGAAGTTGATGAAATTTATGACAATCTGAAGCAAATTTTGTATGCAATGTAGAAAATGGATTAGCCATTTTTTCGCCAGCTAGACGCATTTGAAAATAGTCCGAGTGTCCGCCTGTCATTCCCCGAAATAAAGTGGCAAAATCTAGACCTGGATATTCGGTAATATTTGGATGTTGTATCAAAGACGGTGTTGGAGTTATAACAGTAATTTGATGGCCATTATTTGCAAGAACTTGGTGAATGGGGTCAAAATAGTTCATGCTGCTGCGACCACAGAGTAAAAATATGGATAGGATTTTTGCACTGAATGCACAATTAATTTGAAATGAAATCAGGACAAAAGCTACATACAATTTTTGTTTTAAATTCATTTTAAAGGAGTTTAAGAACTTGTTCGAACTTTACGATTTGGTTCATTCTATAGTACTTTTGATGCATTGGAATGATGTAACAGATGATTTTTGTAGATGGATGGTTAACCGGTTAACGTAATATTATTGATAATTCATTCATTCTGATAAGCTATATAGCATAGTGCAGTGTCCAAAAGCCATAGTAATGTATTTGGTTGGATGTTCATTCATGAAAACTTAAAACCCATAATGTCTCGTATGCAATACCTATGCAGCTTTGTAAGAGCAAAGCAAGTAAGCTACAAGCAGAGAATGAGTAGCTGGTGTTGAGCTTGTTTCTTCGCCAACGGCCATACCACGTTGAACACACCAGTTCTCGTCCGATCACTGAAGTTAAGCAACGTCGGGCCCGGTTAGTACTTGGATGGGTGACCGCCTGGGAACCCCGGGTGCTGTTGGCATTCCTTTTTGCACTTTTTCCTTTAGAAATACCAACACAAGTTAATATTTCTTCACACCCAAGATTTGCTAATGTTTGAAACCGCTTACAAAATTTATTTAGACTTTTGATAAACTTGTTGCATGATTCTAACTTACTTATTTGTTAGAATTAATTTGACCGTTTAGCTTTTACTTAAAAACTTTCTATATTCCGTCTGTTGCCTGCACGACATTTTGCCAAATACCCTGTAAAAAAGCAGGTGCCATTGTTTCAGTCCATAACCCATTTCTTCATGGATGGCAGCATAATATCAAACGTTACACTACAAAGCTATTTAAGAAAGGAAGGATGAACAACAGCAGCAGTAGTATCAAAAGCAACAGTCCTCATCATCATCCACCCAGCACCCTTTATTTTCCAGGCCATCCATCCATATAACAGGTGGTTCACACAAAATGCTCTTTTCTCTGAGAACTATTTTGCCTCGCACTCCAGCAGGCCTTTTATTTCCTTTCCTTCTGTTCTGCAGCTACCAGATAAAAAATATTTTTGCTTATAATATTCACATTCTCTTGAGCTTATCACATGGCTAACTTTTCTCTGAATTAGAAACCAACTCATAATATAATTTCTCTTCAACCGCCACCCTATTTCCATTTTTAGTTTTTTAAAACTTGCAGATGTCATCCTCTCCAAAAAATATGAAATCAAGGTAGCGCCCCTATTCACACACAGAAGCATATACACGGCTCTACGCTTGGCTTATCAGAAAAAGCAACAGCCAAAAACATTCGTTAGGATCCCTTAAAAACGTGTAATACCATAAGCTTAATTATATTCACCCATTCAACAGGTGTACATTCTCAACATTGGCATTATGTCGCGGTAACAGATTTCTACTCCTTTTTTCTTATATCCTCCCTTCTTCTTCCTTTTGACTTAGCAACAGTTTGCTGCCAGAATGTATTTCATGTAATGTTACAACGCCCATACCAAAAAAATAAGCGGTTGAAGAAGTAGATGATATCATCGATAAATTCAAGCTGAATGTTTTTCTTACAGAAACGTGATTTTTTGTAAAGCCAACACATTTTCCAGTAAATTTAAGCATATTAGGACAAACTAACAATAAGTGATTTATATCCTGTAAAAGTTAACCGACATAATAATTTTATGAATATTTCCACTTATTTAGACTAAAAGTGCAAATTTAAGTAAGCTTTTCATAGTAATTACATTAAAATGAATGAATTTGAGTACCAGATGCACTTCTAACCACATTTTTACATGTTTTTTTGTCATACAACCGTGTTATGTTTACATTTACCTAATGGTGTAATCATTTTACGCAAACACGCATTTCCCCAATAATGCAAACACATGCCTACTTCTCTCCGCTAATCAAACTGATCAGCATCTCATTTATCACCTATAACCCTATATCCTACTAAAAACACCCGGTTTTTCCTCCTCCACATCAAACTAGTACAAACGGAAGGAAGGAAGTAGAGATCCCTAGTCCCACACACAATACAACATATTGACTCCCAACCAGCAACCAAATTGCAGATGTTTCCCGGTCTGTCACAATCATCATCCTTAAAACACGTCATCATTATCCTATCTTGGTTTTAAATTGGTTACCCATCTAAAAGCTAAACATGTATATAATATTCTTCTGCCTCTACATCTATTTATTTTTCTTGGTGCCCTTTCCTCCTCCAACGCAACGCCGGCTGCTGCTGGTTGTTGAGTAACCATTTCAATTTCTGTCAGTCGGTCTATGTGACGGTAAGCTTTTTAGCACGTGCCACAACACCACAAAACTCAATTTTTTCTCACTTCCTTACCTTCTGCAGCTAAAAAAGGAAGCTAGAGCTTTTACACAAAATGAAATGAAGTCTAATACATTATTATGTGGGTCCAGATGATCATCATATTCTTTTCCTTTTTGTGGTTTTGCTTTGCAGATGCTTTTTTATCCAAAAGGGTAACTTTTTCATATCATAAGGCATTCGGCATTCCTTTTTCCGGGGCATATGGACTTCTTCTTCTTGTTGGCTTTTTCCGTCCGGTCCAGTTTTTTAAGCTGGCCGACCACACGGTATAATATTATGCAAAAGGTAGAAAGTAGAAGCTAAAAAATATATAAAATTTTGTGCGCAGATGAAAATTTTTTTATTTACGCCGCAGCAGTCAAAAAGTTAAACTAGGAAACCAGATGAGCAAAGATGTTTCTCTAAAAAGCTATAAAGAGTAAAGCATTTGCTTCCTTTTTTATAAACCATAAGGCCTTTAGAGTAGTAAAAAAGGAAGCAAGATCAAAAAAGGAATAACAAAAAGTCGGAGTGTAACAACACAGGATTTCCTCGTAAAAATATGTTTCATTCTTCAGCTGTTGCTATGGGTTTAACAATGCCCTTTGTTAGAAAGAGGTGGGACCATGTGTACATTGAGAAGAAATCAGTGTTGTCACGTTTATTTTTAAATGCTTTAAAGGGTTTCTAAGATATATAAAAAAGTTGATAGATTTTAACGCCGCAAAATAGAAACTTTTATAATATTTGGTATTTACTATTGATCTAGATGGAATCTCGGCTTATCAAACTTCAAAGTAATTAGTGTGATTGATGGATACACTTTTTGTTAAAAAGTTACTCATATTTTGAAACCGATACTGATGTCACAAAGAAATGTAAGTTTACTGCATAATCTGCATTGTCATGATTTACTCAACGTCAGCCACAAAAATCAAATAAGGATCATATTTCTCTACCAACTCGTTCATTACCCATTTTTTTATCAAAGATGTAAAAGGGGAACACCCTTCCAGGTTTCATTTTTATTGTGCAATCAATATCATGCTGTGTGTGTGCTTAACGGTTACAAAAAAATGTCAAAGATATTTAAAAAGTTCCGAGACTGAAGTATCAAAGAGTTGTCCCTTGAATGTTTGAATTGTTACGTAATAATAGGAAATAAGAAAGAATATGTGCAGGTGTGGAGAAAGAGAACGTAGAGCGTTGAAATTGAAGGGTAGGGAAGTTCCCTTGAGTGTGTTTGGCGTAGAAGAAAAAAAGTTATTCATTCTTGATTTTTTATCGCGGCATCGGAGAAAAGTGCAGTTGCGTTGCTGCTATTACGTAATATTTTCTTGTAGAGTTTATAGATTGAGGATCTAGATTTCATTGTGTTGTTTGCACAGTTAAGTTGCAGTAGCGGTTTATAAAATTTCTCAGAATGAATGAAACTGCATTATTTTTCTTTAAATTTGTAATATCTAAAATGTTAAACTAAAAATGGAATAGTCATTTTTGTACAATATTCAATAAAAGTAAGAGCAGAGAAAATCAAATTTCGAAGCGCAACTCTTCCGGATCTCTCTTTTTTCAAAACACACAACATAAAAATTCGTATCATCAAAATTATATGTGCTTGTACACGAGGCACGAGCCAACAATCCCTAAACACATAAATTTCAAATATTAACCATTAATCTTATTTTACCATCTTTGCACAAGTAGCTCATCAACTGGCACAAATGGCAAAAAGCATGCGCAGTAAGTAGAATATGCAGGTGTTTCTTTCCAGTTGACAGCCCATTCTCTAAAAATCTTCAACCCTGTGCTAAAGCTATAAAAAATTGCTGTGAAATATATAAATACGTTATTAGTTTTTTGTTAAAAAGGGTGTTAGCTCTTAGAGAAAAGTTTCAATTCGTCATTCTGTAGTCAAAACTTCATAGACAATTAAATAGTGTCAACTGCCAAGTTTTTCTGGCCATCCAAAAGATGTTCCTTAGAACTTGATATCTTAGAAAATAAAAAGGACTGAGCACATGGTCAGCGTAACCTTTACAAGAAAAACCAAACAAATGGTCATTTTCACAAACTTCTTGTTATTCTGCATCTTGGTCCCAAACTGGAATTAAAAAGTGGCTACCGCATGGTCAACCTGGAAGACCCTGGCATTGATATTGGAGCTGGCAAGCAAATGTCTCCACTTTTTTCTTATCTCTTGTACTACTTTACATAGTCAATCAAAGGAATCAAGGTTACCAGGAACGAACAGGTGAGCATAAGAAGAGAGCTTTAGAAGAAAAGCAAAAGTGAACAATTTTTGTGAATGGCAGGTGTTGATCGGTTTTCATATACCTGGCTTTTCAGCAGCTGCATAGGCGCCATTATATCTTTTTTAGAAAAATGTATGCAGGACTTTTTCGTGGGAATTATAGTAAAGTTTATATCTAGGAAATAAAAACGCGCAAGTGGTCAGCGCCGGTCACTTTTTTTCTAATCAAGATCATTAACGGAGCTAGGAAAAAAATGCATGAAAATTAATGTTCTTGTGGAAATAGGGTATTCTTATGAAAAAATGGGTAACAGAAGGTCCAACTTTGACACTGAACTTCTGAATTCCAATCCAGTGGCCTTCGCATTGAAAATTTCAAGGAAAAAAATCCGTTCTCACGAAAGCCGTGAAATGGACACTGGTCACTTGGATAATTTTATGCGGGCATTAAAAAAGGTTCATAATCATGATGCAGTTTTTTGTGTGCAAGCAAAACCTGGAAATAAAGTAACGCTAAACATCTGTCTAAGGTATATATTCCAGTTGCTATTGCTGCGGTTGCTGGATGGAATGGGATAAGTTGAAAGATGACCAATAAATGGGCATTGACCAACTGGCTTCTATAGAGATTGGAGATAGGCTAATGGGCAGATAATGAGAAAGGTAAACAGATGCGTGCTTTTGTAATAGGATGAAATAAAAGGTAACGAAAGGAAATAAAACAAATGGTCCCGCATTCTTGACAAAAGGACAAAAAAGTGTGAGTGTTTGTGGGTAATTAAATCAGTTTTTATTTGAATGATAATTTGTTGCAAAAAATACAGATATTTCTGTAGATATTCCGTGATTGAGTGTGATTAATTATTATTAAGAACTATTAAATGTACAAAAATGATAAAAACTTTTGCAAAATCTAAACAAGTAGGTTATAACAAGATTAAATGCAATTAGTGAGCTTCAAGTTGCATCACTTTAGTGTACTAATCTATCATGGAATTATGTTAATTAGAGTTAAATCACAGTTTCAACATACGCGTACTAAAAATATTGAACAATTTGACGTCAGTAAGTAAAATTAGTGACAAATATGAAAATATTTGCAATATTTACACTTCTTTGGTTTTTGAGTAAAAATACAGCTAATTTTAAATGCACTTTTTGTGAACTTTTACGACGCACATAATTTTTGTAGCGTTCTACTTTGTAATTTCAGTCACGATTTTTGAGACAGGCGTTGAAGCTCGTTAGAAACTGGAGTATTATTCGGACTAGGAATAATACACAGAGGCTGCCTTTTACTGTGCACTGTGCTCTTAACACTAAGACACTGATCAGCTAAAGGTGACACTAAAGATGTCCTACTTTCCGAGTTCAAACTGGGGCAACGTGGTAGCATCTGCGGTCCAGAGGTCTCGGTGTCGGTAGGGGGAAGTTTTGCACTATCGTTGACATTTCCATCAAAAGAAGAGATCTGATTGGATGGGGAGTCCTGAATACCACTACATGTGTTGGGAAGGTCGTCTTCAAAATCATCGTCGTCATACTGTGGCAGTCCAAGAGTTTCTCGTAAGTCCCGGATGTAAAAAATGGCTGAAGTTATGACCTCAAGTTTGGATAGCCTGAAAGAATCCAAAAAGAGAAAACAAGTCAGTAACTTTGTAATGCTTTTTACAACATAATCAAGCGCGTTTTGTATTTGTTTATTTTGATTTTAAAGAATTACTTACGTTTTATTTTTTGGTGCAAAGGGCACTAAATCCTGGAGCTTATTTAGATACTCCTTCATTTCCGCTTGGTCTTCCATCTCTGCATCCTGAGGAATTTCCACAAGTTGGCTAACCCCACAGTTGCTGGATGAACTCCCACAATTTGTATAATCTTTTCTATTTCTCTTCGCCTTTCCCATTTTTGTACTCGAACTTTTATGCACTTTATTCAGTTTTGCTAAACTATCCAGCTCAATATTATTGGTTTCCAATACACAAGCCTTCATTTTCTGAATTACTCAAAATAACAGTTAAATAAAAATGCCTAAGTGTTTTTGTTCACTTGAGAATTTAAAATAGCACGCAAATCAATTTTAAATGATTAGCATAGAAGAACGTATAGCGTGTTCTGAACTGTGTGTTGATATTAGGCAACAAAGCTGAAGTTTTCCGTGTGAGTGCTACTCTGCAACTGACTTGCATGTCGTGCTGGGAATGAAGCTTTAAGAGCAACAAAGGAACCAAAAACATCTTGTGCTATGCTTCTATATAAACAGCAACAGATTGCACACGGCCACTATACACTAAACCTGGAAGAAACCTGGACTTGCTGGGGAAATACGAGACTCGACAGAAAACAAGTATTCTTTATGTAGCATGATCATTGATGATTTACAGCGTTACCACTGCTGAAGTTATTTTCGGTCATTGCAATTTTTTTTGTGAGAGAATAAATAACACGCAATCCAAACAATATGAAGTTGCACGCAACATACTGGAATTCACGAATCAAATTTTATTTAACGTTTAATTTGCCAATGTTAATTTTTAGTTTATAAGTAATGTTTTCCTGATTATACCACTATAGATTTATTATTTAAAGTCAGAAGTGGACCCAATGTAGTAACTAATACAAGTTTTAACCTCGTGGCAAAAAGTTTCTCAATCCGATGAAGTTCCCAACTCCAAGTCTACCGCTTCTTCCAACATTCACTAAAATTTAAAATTGTTCAGTGGAATTAGCACTCATGCTTTAAAAAATATAAGCAGATGTACTATGAAGGTTCAAAATTTCTTGATAAATTTGAAAAACTTACTGACGCCGGTGTTACGCATACCCCTGCGGTTAAAAACACCCGTGTTTCTCACTCCTCTGTTTCCCATGCCACGATTTTGAATTCCCCCTGATTAAATAAGATAATGTAATTTTTAAAATGTTAGCTTCTTCATTTAAGAAAAAATGTTTATTTAAATATAATTTGGGCTTACTGTTTGCAACGCCTATATTGAAAAGGCCTCTATTAAATAAGCCAATGTTGCCAAATCCCAGGTTACCTATACCTATTGGGGTAGGTGACTGCTCACTGAAAGTGTTTTAAACCATTTTTTATTTTGAACTTTTGTTGGTTTAACGTTTTAAAAATCTTAGTGATTTTACAAACCTGAATGTTATCAGTAGACTAGCAACAAGAGCCACCTGAATAAAAAATTTGACTGATGCCATTTTGTACATTAATTTGAAATTTAAATCGACTTTTTAAGAAACAAACAAAAATTAGAAAATTTAATTTTGAAATTGTAAACTTCAGTATTTGTAACCCGTTCTTGCACCTTTTGGGGTGTAAAACGAAACTGATGAAGGGAGAAATCCTGCCGCGGCTTAAATACGAAACATTTAATTTTATTGAAGTTTGGCAGTACCAAAGTAACAATATTTGGAATTTACGCTTTCAGTAAACACCCAAATTGGTTGAATGTTTGTATAGCAAAAATACTGTATACTTGGTTTTTTCTCACGGCATTATATATCAAGTGTCTGGTCAATTTATTAAAATGGTGTGATAGCTGCTGATTTTATTTGTAAAGTTGTTGATGTGCTTTGAACTTTGGTAATGGAATTTCCAACCGAGAATCCAAAGACTACACAGTTCAAAAAATTGAAGAAATGCAAAATCTACAAAATCGCAAATTGAATAATCAAATAACATTGCATTAGCAAAGTATAAATTGAGTGCGAAAAACCTGAGCAGAAAAGTCTAAAATTGTAAGCCGGGGAACATCTTTAAAAATTTAATGGACATTATTAAATTATTTATGATTATTTAATAAAATGAGATTTCATAAGTTGACGCAAGTTCATGTAAAAACCAAACGTTCATGCTGATTTTTGTATTGTTACAGTGATTTTATTGAAATTGAAGTAGACATGAATTGGATTTTTTGTTTTGCCAATAGTTTATTGACAAGTAACAAAAAACGTTCTATTACATTATCGTTATAATGGCTTTTGTTACAATTGACCATTTTCTAACACGATTTTAAAATTAGTTACGACGAAAACATGTACAAAACAAACTACCTGAATGTTTGTTTTATTTTGACGTCAAATGCCTAGTTGAATGAAAATGCTAAAAGCAAAAACGATGCCTAAGTAATTCCACTATACTGAGCTTTTCAGTTATAAATAAGGGGAATTCTACTAAACTATTCTAGGACGTGGAGTTGCCTGATTTTGCGGAAGTATGTAACAGACGTGTAATGTTTTTGGCAATATAAAGAGAATATTAAATGAATATGCATGAAATGTTTGCATGACCATTATGAGTTAGGTAAACATGATTTTTCTGTTGAGTATGGTAAGTATCATTTGAAAGAAGTCATCAGATTATTGCGGATTTAGGGAAACCACGCATACTCCGAAATCGATTCATAGTGTTTATAATAGTATTGAGTTTTTTGACGTCATGAAGCAATGTAATCTATTATGCTTTTTGCAATTTAAAATACTTTAGTAAAATACAGCATTAAATAGTTTTACTTGTGATTTATTATACTTTATTAACGTGTTTAGAAAAATTATTTATATATTTATTTATAGTATCTTGGTGAAAATTAAAATGTGTAAACGTATTATCACGAGGTTACCTAGAGTTACTAATGTAAGCATAATAATACCGGTATTTCGTATAATGTAAGTATTTGCGTGCACAATTAGATGTAGATCTAGTAGACTAATTGAAAAGGTAGTTGCATTAGTGTTCATTGTTTTGGTTGCAGAGATACTTCATCACTTGAAAAAGTTCCAACCTAGTTGTTACAACTTTCACTAGAAGAAGGTGAGGATGAGATCTGACTTGTTGAGCCAATCTGGCCATCATCCACTTTCACTGAGATCATCCATAGTGTTTGACTTTCGCTGGCTTCTATGTGTTCCTCTTGGTTTTGCAAGGTTTCCACCGAGTCATTATGCAAAAAGGTGTAACTGTCAGTATTGTTACTAGAGTCTGCAAGATCATCCTTGTTTACAGGTAAGGTAGGCATCACACAAGGAGAAAGTCCCAGAGTTTGTCGTAACTCCCGAATGTAGTCAATAGCGTTCGTAATCACTTCCAGTTTAGATAGCCTGTTAAAATCACAAAAACAAATAAGCAAAATATTTTTAAAATTTGCTATTTTCCAACAATAAATATTTGTCTGCTTAAATTTTCAAGTTGTATACAATGTAGTTTTTCAAACACATTAATTAAAATG
The DNA here is from genome assembly GCA_029691765.1 of Entomobrya proxima. Taxonomy (NCBI): domain Eukaryota; kingdom Metazoa; phylum Arthropoda; class Collembola; order Entomobryomorpha; family Entomobryidae; genus Entomobrya; species Entomobrya proxima. The sequence goes on along the minus strand of CM056170.1, from coordinate 33,419,574 downwards.
GCTTCAAACTGTTACAAATTCAAAAATCTACCTTCGATCTTTTCTGGAAAAGGGCACAATCTCCTGCAGCTTTGTAATATAACCTTGTATCGTTTCTCCTTCGCACATATCCTCCTTTTTGCAAACTTTTTCAGTCACATTTTTCTTTTTCCTCAAAGTTCTTTTTATACCACGCACGCCATGAACTTTCCTCTTGCTTATTTTTTCACTACTTCCAGTCTGTTCACAATTTGTACTATCCCCAACTTTAACAGTTCCATTAAAATACAGTTGTGCCTTCATGATGTCACTATTTCACTTTGGTACCTTAAGTAAGTTTACGTATTGTTTACAGCTTAACCCTTTCTATCTTACTTGAAACCCGTTTCATTCAGCGGCTGTTTACCAACTGACCATCACCACCTTTTCCTCATTCTCATCTTTTCTTGCCTCTCTGTTCATCTTGCATAACCCATCTCTTCCTTTTTTGTTACGTAACATTTTAATACTGCACACGAGTTGGCTCTTGATCTTAACAAAAAAGGGTTAAATACCATACAGTAATACACCTTTAGCTTCTTCTGTTCTGCTTAGAGAAGCAGCACCGAAATAAAAAAAAGATCGGCAGCAGGCACGCCACAATGAGCAACATCTTAGGAAACTTATATATATTTTTGCAGCTGCCATGTGCAGTCAATGTGCAATTGTTCAAAGATAAAAAACACCCACTAAAAAGACAAGAAAAAAACAGCTTACTATATATACATATTCTACTACTGGTCATTCATGATTATTTTAAAGTAAAATCTAAATGGGGAAATTTTCTTCAGCAGAGCACGAAAGCCATGTGTGGTGACTAGAGCATGGCACGTGCTCAAAAATATACAGAGAAAAGCCAACAAAGCGTAAATATACTATATAAGCTTGTTAACTGACCATAAAAACCGAACAGCCGGCCTTTGAAACAATTTTTGTCCGATTTCCGTATGGCTACATAATATTTCTAAACTATAACAGGGCAACATCTTGGAAGCATTTTTGATAAAAAATGCAAAGCAAGTTTCAAAATCCAGCGGGTTTGCAAAAGTCTGGAGACGTCAATTATACATATTTTTTTCACCTTGAGAGCTCTACTACCCGTGAATGTGAATGAATTCCAAACAAAAATGTTGTACAAAGTTTGCAAGCTTAAACTTTTTTCAATTTTTTTTCAGTTTGGCCAGCCAAGCATCTTATATTTTTCGTTCGTTCCGTCCTTTGAAGATCCTTTGGTGGTATTGTACGTTTTGCTTGAGAAGCAGTACAACCAACTGCCAACAACATTTTTTTTCTTTAAAAAGATATTTTCATCCCAGTAATTTTTAAATACTTTAAAAGATCAAAAGCCCAAAAAAATAATTTAAGCAGGTGGTTCCAAACTCATTCAACGTTGCAAAAAATCTATTCCTTATATATTTATAATTCATCCCATTTATCCAGAATCGCTTTTGTGACAAATTTTTCAATGTCTTTAAGGCTTTACCACTCTTGTGTAACAACAACGTCATTCGTAAAGCTTCCAAGTTTGTTTTTCTTTTCAAATTTTTGTCCACCTGTTTCCTTCACTCGTTTACCTGCATTAATTTCCATTCACTTCCTTTCTTTCTTCTTCTTCTGTGCGCATACAAATTCTTTCTCTGGAACACTAAACACTCATTCTTAACTTTTTTTGTTTGGGTCCAACTTGCCATATAGAAAAAACGACAGGTGTTTTATTTGCCTTTTCTAAAAAATAGGGTGGTGTTTTCATCATCCTCTAAAGCTCTTCATTCTAATTTTTCTAATCTGGGCTCTCAGGCGTTGTATAAATATGATCCTATAAATAACCCACCCATTTAAGGCATTCACCCTTTTTTACTGTTTCATATTTTCAAACAAAACGAAACCTCTCCAGAATTTGAATACTTCATTGTCCGTTCCCAATTTAGAATCCAGGCCTAAAATGGAATTATGAAGAAATGCTTCACACACACAAACTTTTTGTGTCGTTGAGATTGTTCCGCTGGATAAAAAAGAATTGGTAAGGCCACCTGTTTTCTTTTTTCGTTTCATTTGCGCTTCCTTCCTTTTCCAGCAAGCTTACCCTTAAATGGCAATGTGACCCTTTTTTGGAAATATGCTGGTACGTTGTATTCCTTGTCGTCGTTACAGCTTATATTTTATAACGGTACATTTTTCTCATTTTTGGTACTGTTCATTTTCCATCTCTACTAGACCATATGGGACACTCTGGCTAACAATCAGATTAATTTTTCATTTGAAACTTCTAAATACGGCGTTTAAATATTACGCTGACGATGCTAACTAACTTGAGCTTTTTTCAAAAAGGAAATACACTCAGAGAGAAATAACTTGTTATGGGCAAACCAAAGTAAATGATATGGATTATTGACTAGATGCTTTTCTTCCCACCCTTTGTCCTTTTTTAGATTTTTCTGCCTGATTTCCACTTTTTGTTTTCTCTTAGATTGATTGAACTTGACCATAAAAAGCTGGCTAAAAATTTTTGGATAGTGATTCATATTACCCCGAAAATGTATCCACCTACGCTGTTCAAATACTTTAGCTAATTAAAACTATATCTTTTTAGCAAAAAAGGAAATTTCCGGTTTTTATTTTCTGGCACGGATCATGCACCAAGAAGCACCAAGATCATGTTTTTTTCTGTGCAGATGTTTTTCCATAGCTGGTTGTTATTTTTCTTTAAAAAAACTTTTCGGTGTGGTGGTAGTGCATAAAGACCAGCTTTTTGTTTGCTACTGTGTGGTTTTCAGAAAAATAATAGTAGGCAGATGCCGTGTCTTTTTATCAGTTTTTTGCGGTTTTGACTTATGTTTTTGCCTTTTGTAAAAATAGATTGGAAGTAGAACAACGGGCCACTTGTTTATTGAAATGGGACAAAAAGTTTCATTTTCACACCTTGACACTTTACTACTTAGGAAATAGAAAAGTTGAATAGGTTTCTATATTGATAATGAAAATATTAAGGAAAATGAAATGAATTTTGAAGCTGTAACACGGTTCATGTAACAATCACTCAAGTATCATTATTTGAGTCTGTCAAGCATTACAGCGGAAAAATTATAAGCGTGTATTGCTCCAAACACTACAGCTTGCCAAAATATTACTGATACTGGTACATCAAATATTATCTCTAATTACGTAACAGAAGCTGTTAAATTATAAATGCGTAGGTAAAAAAGATTATGATTGTTATTTAAGCAGATTCATAAGGATATGCTTCTGTACGGAAATAAAATTATATATATGGCACGAGCTAAAAGCGTATAGTTCACCAGATAATTACCAAGCAGAAAGAAAAGCAGTGCAAAGAATTTGTGAACAGAAATGAGATGAGCAGGTGTTTTGTTCCGTGAACTGGGCAACGTGAAATATAAAATGGTTTGACTTGGCTTTTTGGCTATATCCACCCACGCAAATAGCTATATAGTTTCAAAAACTCTAACCTGGGATTTTACAAAATTTCTACATTTTTTGAAATGTTTAAAATTTTGAATTAAAATTAGTTTTGAAATAATTTGAATTACAATATTTGAAAGTTCTATTTGCTCATTTGTTTCAAATTTTTGAGATGAAGATGTTACCAAACTTGTTAAAACCCAATTTTTACATTTGATACCACGCCCTAAAACAAAAACGTGGTAATTGTCCAACATCCCAGTAATAATCATTTATTTTTTCTTGTTCTGAGTAGCCTCATGTCAGAGATTCCCACCCAATAATAAAAATGACACGTTTGACAAAAGCACGTAATATCTTTGTTCAGTTGTTAATGCCCTACACCCACACTAGTGCATCCAAATAAGCCACCTTCTCTTTTCAGCTAAAATAATTTTTTGGAGTGTCTGTTGCACTTATGCAGTGCATTGCTTACCGGATATGGCAATTACTAGTGGGCAGATGGTGGCTTTTCCAAAGAAATGGGTTTGGGTAAAGCTTGACGGATAAAAAATGCAGATGTTTTTCCATACTCGAGAAACTTTGGATTTCACCTGACCATAAGAACTTTTCGGTGGTGTGATAGTGCGAATCAAATGAAAATGGTTCCTAAAATAAATTTGAGATGAGAAAAAAATAAGAAGCAGTGCTTACTTTTACTCAAAATCAGACATATTTTTACAATTTTTATTTGAATCACGTGTAAACTATTTTTATCCTATTTACTTGTCATAAGCTGTGCTTAGCAAATGATAGGTAGACCGAAACATGAAACGCCATCGAAGCATGGAGAACACAAGAAATATAATTGAAAGATGATGGAATAAGTTGCTATGAATGAAATTCCTGAGAAATGATAAATGCAATCTAAACAAGTTTATGAAAATTTGTTTAGAAAACCTGACAGGCTTGGGGTTTGTTATTATCTACGAAATAGAGAAAGTTCTTGACAAAATCGTTACTCCAGTCCAGAAACGGGTACATATATATATAAGTTCATGTAGAGGTGATCGTTCTTTGATTGGATCTGTTTTTGGAATTGAGTGTTTTTACTACATGCATGTTTTGTCCTGTTTTGGTGAACGTGTATATTTTATTCGAAGCATAAATTGAAATTTCGATGGAATAACAAGAGACATTTGCATATTTGCAATAAGTCATAATGAAAACAAAAACTTTAGAAATTTTCTTAATCAAAATACTTACTGTAACTACCAATGAAATTGAAACATTCAAAATTCATATAAAATAATCCAAACAATCCTGTACTGATACTGCTATCGTTTATTTCTAGCATTGGCACTATGGGGCGTGACCAGTAAATTAGAAAACTAATGCCAATGCATGAATAGCAATTTGTTTCGTAAAGTATAATGAACGGTTTTAAATACACGTACGTTGAAGAATTTTAGTAATTTACTTAATTCTAGTAATTCTATTATACTATTATTCTAGTAATTTAATTTAGTACTGTTAATCAGCTTTCACTTAAACGTCAATAAGTCAAGACCGACTGCTTTCACCAACATACCTACGTCCGCAAGTGGATTGCATGATGCATACTTCATAAATATTCTCAGGAATAGTTATATGTTTGTAATTGTTTTTATAACCTTGAGAATGCTTCCCGGATGTCGCCAATGGATGACATTTATTTCCAAGAGACAAAATGTATTACTGCGTATTATGGTGTTCTGGAAAAGCTCATATCAATAAATAAACTATATCCTGAAAATATTTATACGTTAAGATGCTTGAGAACCTTGCTGAATAATACGCAGTTGAAACAAACAGTTGAAAATTTACTAAATCCACTTCAAAGTGACCTCGATATTTTCGTATTCAATTATAAACATGTGTAGGATTTTATTTTAAAAAAATGCAATGCATTTCAATTTTTTTACGCTTTCTGTTTTGCGTTAGTTTAAAATGTGATTCGGAAACCTACATTTTTACTTATATTAGGACTGATAGATAATTTCTGTATTTGCGTCAAAACAACGTCGTAATGTTCAATTTGTAAAATACGGTGATTCCCATTTCCACAAACTGCATTTTTAAAAACCTACTGGAGTCGCTCGTGCAATTAGGTAAGTTATGGTAAACTGACGTACATTATAGTTTTATTTTATTTTAAGAGTCATTACTGACAGAGAAACGGTCTCCGCTAGTCTAAATTTGTTCATTAATTAATTTCACTATTTCAGTATGGCCACTCCACTTATTTGGAAATCCTATCATATCTACGAACAAACGTGGCTAAAATATTTCTACGCTTTCCCTGTTCATGTAGATACCAGCATGGAACAGTTTGTTCTAAAAACTGAAACCTGCTTTCTGTTCTACACGGGCAACTTGGCAATATTTACAAACTTTCTGCTTTCTTTTGCCCTAGTAATTCTCTATTCGCATCACCCAGATAAATACCCAGTTTATTTTATGTGTATCTATTTATGCTTCATGGGCTTTACTGGAGCAGGACTTGCTATTAGTTTAGCCATAGACCAGTACTTTGGCTGGCCTGTAGCAGTAAAATTTTTCAATGAATTGTTTATCTTTGATAGAATGATGCGACAGGATAAGTACCCAAAAGGATACTGGACTACACAATCCCTATTAACTTTGATTACCAGAGGTAAAATTTTAAATGTATAAAACTTTAATACACTTTCAGATTGTAAAATGGACTTGCTACCTTTTCAGAAATAAAAAAGCTGTTTAACAAACCCAGTAATAGCACAAGAGCGGCTGTGGACTACATCGGAATTCTGTTGATTGAATTTATTCTGTTTCTCCTCATCGTTGCCATTACCATAGCGCCCTGTATGTTTTTGCTAGAAATGGATCCTGCATATCACATAGTGAAAGTTTTCATGCCTCATTATTCAGACTACATTCTGGTTAAGCTTATTCGTTATATTATAGTTCAATGGTATGCTTTTGAATCTGGCAGAAGCTACACAATGGTGTGTATGCCAGCTTTATATTTTTGCAAATTGTATATAAGTAGCTTAAAAATAATCGTGTACAAATTTTATCACAGTTCAGAACCTAAAGAAGCTAATTTACAGCTATATAGTCAACTTCACTGCATTAACCAGATAGGTCAGGATATGGTTCGGAATGTGTCCGGAGTAATGTTATGCGTTGGCTTTGTTCTCTGCACTTTGGGGCTTTGGGTTGCACTCATTGGATGGAAATTCTTTTACTGGGAACTTTATGTTTTGCTATTACTATTGATAGCTTGTATGTATACCGTTGTATTTCAAACAATGCCTACCTTAATAAGTTGTCATGAAATTAGCAAATCGGTTATTGAAAATGTTTGGAAGAGGTACTCAATAAGTTTGAAGTTCTCAAGTGGTACAGTTTATCAGAGAAAGCTCTGGACAAAACTGATAGCGGCTCAGCGTCCGGTTTCATTTTACTACGGTATGGCTCTCCTTGAGAAAGAAACAATGCCAAATTTTCTTTTTAATATATTTGATTACACTGTTGATTTAATTCTACTTACTACACAATAATAAAAATTATTTTAAGCGTTTCACATTCTTAAAAATAAATGTACATAAACAACGTTGAATTAATTATAAGAAATATGCAATAAAATCTCTAAATACTATGATTATATAGTTGTTATTTCAATAATAATGCATTCATAATATAACCGTGAGCTATTACAATAAAAGTTTGAGATCTGTTTGTAAATCAGACCAGATTTTACGTTGACGTGTTATAAGAGAAAGCACGGGAGAAAGTTGACAACCGTTTAGTGTTCTGTGGCTTTTTGCTATGTTGTAACATTTGTGTTTGTGCACTTTATATTATTGCGGTCACTTGAGCATTACTCCAATCAGAAAAAGAGTATGTAACGGCTATAATATATATAAGAATGCATAACTCAAAGTTCAACTGGCTTTGTATTTTAAAATTGTAACATTATTATTTTAATTTTATTAATATGTGTTAATATTTGTTTACAAATAGAATTAACCGGCACCACTGACAGCATATAAAATAAACCGAATGCTTGAAATCCGGCTAAAACATTAACAAATTGTTAAAATAAGGATTGGAAATGATTTTTGGACTTTTATAACTTTTATACTTTTATATTTCTGGAATATTTTGATTTTCATTTGTTCTTAAATCTGAGTTTTTCTACCGCTGGTTACTAGTAACCCATTCACCGTCAAGTTATTCGAAAAATCGCAACAATTTAATGCTGTTAATTTGTCGACAAAATTCAGCGATCCGAATCTTACCTTAATTATAGCGCAACTTTTATACAATCTTGTCAGTTCCACTGCAGCTTTTGAATTTTCTTTTGTTTTCTTGCACAGATCATTTTTCAGTTGTTTAAAAGTGTGTTGACATTGCAAATATACCTGAGCCAAACCTCCAATAAGTACCGTTTCAATCAACAAAGCCTCTGCCAAACAGGTGCTAAACATGGCAATAATAAACTTGTCCGGTTCTTCTGCTGAAAACGTATTCACTAAAATATTCATGGGAAATGCATGAAAACTTATTGCAGCGACGACAATCATAGTCACCATCTCTTTCTGAGTGATTTCATTCATTAACGTTCCCAGAAGCTGTAGTGATCTGTATTGTATCGCCAGCTTATAGTGAGAATATTTTCCAGAACGACAATTAGCCAGAAAGCTAGAAAAAAAGAATAGTGATTAAAATCCAAGAATTTTGATTTTGTACGGTTTTCTTACATTTCCAGGTATCCACACAGAGTAATCGTGCACAGAATTTGCAAAACGGGAAGAATATAGCCAGCTAATGCCAGGGTAAATAACCACACCCAATAGTTTACTAGCAAAACTAACAGTTTCACTGTAAAATATGCAAAATATTTCAGTATTCCTTCGGGTTCTTCATGCCCACATTCTGGAATAAGCCAGTATCCTACAATCCCAGCTTTACAAGGATTTATAAAATGCATTCCAAAAGCATACACTGGTGGAAAAAAGAAAGGACATGCAATAAATGTTAAGTATGCTAAAGTTATATTGAGTTTGTTAATTGTCTTGGTTTTCTTTTGAATTTTCTCTGTGACGGGAAACTTTTGCGGAAACGAAATTATTCCGTTCATGTACATGCAAATAGCTCTTGTGTTTTTATTACAAGCTTTAGATGCAAATATTCCGTATGACATGCCAACAACTGCTAACACATATTGATACTTTTCTCCTATGCTTTCTTGCTCAGAAGTGTACTTATATTTATAGAGACCACCAATAAATAAAACAAATACTAGAAATGTGTGTAAATATGATCTATATTTGACAAGTTTGCTCTTTCGGTGAAAGGGCTCACATAACGTGAGTTTAGTGGCTTTGGAGTCCCAGTGAAAGGATACAAAACCTAGCGTTTCAATAATCCTGAAGGCTTGTTGGACAAGTTTACGGTGTTTTAACAGCATTTTTAGAAGTTCAAAAGTAGTAATGCATTGACTCACAGTGCTGAAGATTCAATAAACTCTGGAATCTATTTAATTTATCATCTACGACTTCTAGAAATAAAGTTGGTCAAAAGTAAATTATTGTTATATTTTCGTAATAGGCGGAGATTTTAAACAGTTCAAAAGCCTCATATAATCCTTTTTCCATGTCAATTCAACCTTTAGCTTGCTTTGGACTGAATTACTTATGTAGTTTATAGCAAGATTTAATTACATTATTCAAAAACCCCTAACGTGGTTTTTCGTTTGACTTAAATAATGACTATCAAGCAATAATAAAAACAAAAATTATATAAGTTTACATTATACGCATGCTAGTCAATATTATTCCAACATTTTGTGTGTTATTGCGTAAATGACACTTGTGTAAGTTTACTTCATATGTGAAAAGCTAGACATTAGCTTTGGAAATACATAATATGCATAGCTACATGCCAACACTTCTACCAAAGGAAAAATTCCATTTTGGATGATATTGCCTACATGTCTAATCGTCAGTAAAGAAATTGATATCTCCTTTGATTTTTACGTAATGCCTAAATTCACCATAATGATGTTTTAAAAAACTCCGTAGAGTAAGAGACGAAAAAATACAATTTAAAATACCAACAGGTCAACTGCCTGCTTTCCCACCTTTTTAATTTGTTTATAGAGCATGATGTACAATTTCAAATAAACCTTTAATTAAATTAGCTATAACTTGTTACATAAACCAACGATACAATTTGCGATATCTAAACCCGTTATAATTGCATATCAGATTGAAATATTTTTTTCTTTGTCAATGTTCACGTTACACGTTCTAATACATTACCGAAATGTTAGTGCAAATTTGGCCTCCGTTTTGTTCCAATTCAATGATGTCCAAGACCACTTCATAAAGCATTTTCAGAAAGCCTGAAAATTTAAATGGGGTGACATAACCAGAGTAACCTTAGGATTGTTAATTGTTACAACAACACCACTGATGGATGCATTAAATATTATTATAACTTTAAATACTATTTCGTCTAACCACTAGAACATATCAAAAGTTGAAGTACATATATATAGCATGGATGAAATTAAATTTTACAAAGCTCCCACTGCATTTCTTGCGGCAATTGTATTAATAGCAACTCTAGTATTTAAAATAAGTTTTTTGTACATTTATGTTAAAATCAATATTTAATTTGCTTTATGCCCAGCTTTTTATTTAAAAAATGCTATTTTTGCAACAAACTTATATGACGATTTTATGAGCAGTCTGAATTGTCATTAAAAGTACCTTTCACTCACCTTTTAACCTCTAGTAGAAAAGGTTTCACCGTTCCGAAAAACCTGCCGTAAGAATGACTTTATCCAGTATTGAGTATAAGGCTGTAAAGCTGTACTGCTCACTATTCCAGTTTATGTGGCCCACGCCAATCAAATGGAATTCTGAATATTCAAAATTAGTATTGAACAAAAGCGACTTCACGCTACTACCGTGTTACGTGTCAGTAATATGCTTTGGGATGTACGGAGTACTAAGTTTAGTTTTTGCAGCAATTTTGCCCATTTTGCATTCTGCAATGATTCCAAAATTGTATAAAAAGGTCATACTACTTTTGGTGGGAGTAGGAGTTTGTGGAATAACATGTTTATTTGCATTAATAAGCAACAGTCCTACGCTTCAATCCTTCAATCAGCTTCTTTATCTGACGCAAAATGGTAATGTTTTAAAATAAAACATAAATGAAACTAAAAACAGTTTAAAACTTTTGAATTTAATATTTATTTCAGCATTTGGAAAACAACAATATACAGAAAACAGAAAGTTTCGAGAATATCTTAAGTTTTTATTTATTCCTCTATGTTTTATGTTACCAGTTATGATATCTGTAGGTTGCATACTGGCTGATTTGGATGTTTTCTACTTTCTATCTGAACTGTTTCTTCCTAATATAATTTTCAGATCCATGGGAATAGAAGTATTTACAATTGCAGTACGCGTTGTTATTCTAACAATCTTAGCCCTTGAAGGAGTAAGATGCTGTTGCTTTGTACTGATAATTCTTGTAATTTTAGGCACTCGTGTAGAAATATTAGTAAATCAAATTGCCACAAAAGTAAACTCAACGGGTAAATTTCTGAAACTATATAATTCGCTGAGAGTTGTTTTTGCAAATTTTGGCTATATTTTAAACCGTGTGATGTATGCAGGAATAGGAACAATGTTTTGGTGTGTTGTGTTGTCTAATTGGTTGCTTATTAGAACTTCTCCTGGAGAAGTATCCCCGTTCATTTATGTAGTGTTTTCTATTGTTTCGGCAATGGGACCATTAACATTTTTTAGAATTCTGCTTACTCTTAGCTCTGCTTTGGATAATACTAATGTGTTAATAAAAATACAAAAATTGAGAAGTTTGTTTGCATACAACAAAGAAAAGACCAGAACAAATCGAATTCAAGTTCTTCAGGTTCGTGCTTTACTACCGGTTGTGGTAAAATATGGTATGTATTTTCGTTTGGATAGAGATTTTGTTCCCGAACTTATGTGGTTGATTGTGCTTCGAACATTTGACGCCGTTTTAATGTTTAAGGTGTGATGCAAAAAATATATTGAAAGTCAACTATACCATGAAATAATGTCAGGCGGTTATTCTTGCTAGTTATTATATCTAACAATCACTACTCCCACGCGATTACTACGATATATCATTTCAGATCTCTTAACGAACTTAAATAATATTTGCGCAATATTGCAATGTAACATTTCTTTATTTCTCTTTGTGCTGATTGCTCTTTTTTTAAATAAAAATGTTATAATAATGCAGATACTCTAAATTGGAGAAAGTTTAAAATCACGAAACATTATCAAATTTATTTTCAAATGAGTTCAAAATGATTGACGTGTCTTATTTTTAAAAAATAGTTTATTAACTACAAATTATTCGGATTTTCTGTATCTTATTTTTCTAATAAACATTTTTGCCATTATCGTAACAAAATTTAAACTGGATGCCAAATATTTACTACCTAATATGATGCTTTCACCCGTCTCTCTTAAATTTAATCCGGTTTTAATACAGTTGCTGTAAAAGACATGAAATTGTAATTTCAGCATTTTATATTCAGTAACTACAAATGCGTCAAACCGTTTCATCTCCAATGCAAATACTACTAGTCCCACGCATGAACCAATTCCTACCAAAATAAACACCACAATTACATTTCCCTCTAAAGACGCACTTTTTGGTTCTGGATTTTCATTTTTCTCAAATTTTGAAAATCTCGAAAACGTTTGAGGCAGCCATTTAGCAATACCAGATTCCTTAAAACTTTGAATTCTTTTGAATACATAAGGATTCACATATTTCGATAGTTTTACCACAATTACATTTTCATTATACAATTCTGACCCAACGGACACATACGGCTGCTTTCTTGCTACAGCCTTGATTGCAAACTTATGACAAAGATATTGAGGCAAAACAAATGCCGTTTTATTGCATTGCATTAAGTTACTCAAATGCCATTGCAGTTCACCATTCCACAATGTATTTAAAATTTCATCAGTAAAATCTAGAAAACTCCTGCTATATTGAAGTGGTATACTATAATTTAAAATAGTCGTAAGCAACCCGGTTGAATTTTCATGCACGGACGAAACTTTCTCTGATCTAGAAAGCGTTTCCAATCCCTTGATAGAAGTATTAAAAAATTCGTATGTAAATTTGGCATCAAAAACGTCACTATATACTTCTATTGCTCTAAACAAGTCATTTCTCTTAGGTCCTTGAACATAATGTGGGGTTATCAACAAAGGTAAAATATAATTATGCTTAATCTCCCACACCATTACATTTCTAAACATAAGCAAACCTAGTCTACTAAAAACTGAAAAATTGCCATTTTCCAAGTCATTTAGAGTTTGATATAGTAGTGGCTCCCTGTTAATAATCATATTGTACACGTTTGTGTTTTTGTATCCGTTACTTAGTACCAACCCACTAAGTAGGAATCCAGCAATGACCCATCTGAAAATATGAAAATTTGCTAACGACGCCGGAAATGGGTCGCCTTGCTCAAGCAGAACTTTAAAAAGCGGCAAACTGCTTACTTTCCACTTTCTGAATTTTTCCATTTGGGTTGTAATGAAATCGTTTCTATTTTTCAGCAAAACTCCAATTGTGATAATTAAAATACTTAGAAATGCAAACAGCCACACAAATGTGTCATAAACGCTAAAAAGTTCTTTAAAAGGGAATGCCGTTACTCCGCGACGTCCACAGGTTACAAATCGTAATCCAGAAAAATGTTCATGAATTACCAAGTCATAAATGAAATGAGGAGCTTCCACAATTGAACTGTCAACTTTGAGTTTGGTATAAATTATATCAGGTTCTTTACCAAGTCGAAAACGGTAAGATGAAGGATAATCATGAAGACAAATTGTGTTTCCAGGCAGATTAAAAGACTCATTGTTCATCAATTCTAAAATAAGAATGGACACTGCTTCATTAAACTTTAGAGCAGGATCTGATGGTGCATTGATAAGTTTTTTGTACTTTTGCTCAATGGGTTCACACAAGTAAACATTTTTACGAAACTGGAGATAGCTTGAATGCGTATCTGCCTTGTCACTTGAATCCCAAATCCACTCATGCTTAGGATAACCTATTTTGGCGAATTTGTAAATTTTGGGGTGAAAAAGTTCCGATAGTGAAAAGTTGTACAAGTGATCATCCCAGGTCATACGCAAGTCCTTTGGAACTACGAGTACACCTCGAACAGCTAGTTGATTATTAACTGGCACGATTAGATGCACAAACCTGTCCTCAAATATTCCGTATGTGATTCTAGAATATTGCTTGAAAAAAGCAGCAGTTGATGAGAATGAAGTAAAAGGTAGTAATAGCGTATTTCGGATCCATCTATTTAGAGAGGCAACTGTTTGTGCCGGTTGACTTTCACTTGATACCATAATATGTATGCTAGGTAGACCGCTAGGACGAATAAAGTACATTAATTCTTGGGTTTCGTCATAATGAAATGTGCGAAAGTTGCCAAAATATTTAAAAATGTGTTCACTAACGAGCCAGTCTCTTGCTGGAAAAATATTAAATGCTAAGGAACCTCTCCAGGGTTTAGATTTTGAAGAAAGGTTAAGAGAGTTTATGTGAAAGCAGAAATTATAATGTGTTTTGTTTAGAATTCTAGAATTGCAAGTGATGTTTGCAAAGTTGCAAAATCCACCACAATTGGTTGGTACTTGTTCCTTGGGTACCCATATAACGTTTTCGATTTTCAAACGAGCCGTTGATTCATTTGCACAATGTTGCACTAACGGTATTGGAGCTCTGAGTATTATCGGATAGCGCAGTTCCTGAATATCTAAATATTTAAAGTTGGTAAGAGACACAAGCGGATTTTCACTTTGATACTTATCTAGCACAGAATTTAGAAACTGTAATTTTGGCAGTGGGTGTGTTTTAGATACATTTATCAAATCTCGAAGTTTATAAACGTCATAATTCGACGTACCAAGTAAAATGCTTTTTACTCTAGGAACTTTTAGAAGATTGCCAATTGTGGCAAAATATGTTCTTTTACAATTCGGCATACGAGCCAGGATTATTCCGGAGGGAATAAATAACAGTGTTGCTAGGAATAATATTACCCAACGCATTTTAGTTGGAAATTTAGAAAATAGGTAATACAAGAATGCAATTAAGATTTTCAAAGGAAGTTTCCAATTTTTAGAGAAATTTTAACCTTTGTGTTATAAATCAAGTGAATGGTTATAAAATGCATTGATAGTTTTCAAATTTAAGCACTTGTCATACCTATTAAGTTTTTGCTAATAGACCACATAACTGGCCGCCAGTCATTGGTGTGATAACTAACTGGAATAAATTAACAAGATAAATATCTCATTTGAATTTTAAATTGATGTGGTTTTTTTTAATTAACTCAATAGGTAAACTGATACCGTGTTGCGATCATGTTTTAAACTGGTGAAAGTGTGCCTACTGAATTCCAAATTGCGCATACAATAGCACCGGGAATGAGTTTTTGAGAAACTAAATGAGTTTCTTGATTACTTAAACCTTTACTATGTAGATAGAAACAGGTTGTTTTTAATACTAGAATTTTCCTACAACGTAAATTTACTCTTAGAAAATAGAGCAGAATTTATGAAATTCAAAATAAGTCTTTCGAAACTGACATCAGATATCCAAAGATCGTCAATAGTCATACACAAAAATTTATTGCTTTCACCGGGGTTTCCCTATGCACCAAATGTAAATGTGTGGAAATATGCTGTTGGGCATTCTGCATTCTGGTTCAATCTTCCTAATTAACAATTAACGGACAATGGTTTAAGTATTCAAGGGAAGATGGCCACGTTGGGCTCTATGATGCCATACATGATATCAGCGACAGCAAATATGCTCTCACATTATTTGCTAATTCCAATGCATGTACCAAAGACGTTCTAATATAAACGTCTTGGATTTTAATCGACATATAAAATAAATCGGCTAATTTGTCACAAAAGAAATACTTTCCAAAAGATTTTTTGTTAATAACTTTTATGTTTATTTTAAAAGAGAACACATTAAAAGTAAGCAATGAATAATATATTATATGACATGATAAATTCAATTCACACTATAATATTTTACCTTTAGAACTGTCGTTTTAATACTTTAAATGCATATTTTGTCTTTTAACAATTGCAACAGATTTTTACATTTTGTTATTGTTAAACTTAGTAATAAATCTCAATTTAGTACATAATCAAAACTATTTATAACACTAAAGCATGTAAACAGAATTTCGCAAAATTACACACAATAAAATATTTTACGTTTTCACAAAAAGCACGTCATTGTTTTAAAATTGTTTTCAGGATGTATAAGCTTACTGAGAATACCATCAAAAATTGATTTAAAAAACTAATTTTTAACTCAAACATTATAAAACCATTAAAACTTGCTATAGCGATTTTTATATTATGTATTTATTAACTTAGCTTCCACTTCACTACCCAACCCTTTTTCAGCTAGTGATAAAGCCTTTCTCCTTGCTCTGCATTTACGCCGCTGCTCCAGAAAATCATGATACAACCCCCAACAGAGTATACACTGCAACAATAAAACCAGCACCGCAATCACAATCGCAGTAATTACGATGGTGTCTCGAATAAAAGTAGGATTTTCCTCCTCAATCTCATCCGTGGAACCTGTTGCAGGATTATATGTTCCCATGCTTGCAATTTTGTCTTTAAAGCCTCTTCATACGAAACTGTTTACAAATGAGGTTTGAATTCTACTTACACTAGTCTTTTCTAGCACACTACGTGTAAAAATATAAGCTATGTAATTAAAAATATTGATTGAAAAAGATATAGATTTTTACAAAACATTGTTTGCGTGTATAAGTCTTATCACGTACCAAAAGAATATTTAGCACTACATTTATAGTCTTAAGTGCCCTACTTACAGTTTGAAAGTTTTACATATTTCATGATAGTGGAAGTAATTACCTAAATTACCCAGTTCCAAGCTAATCTGTAGATTGTCTGATTTGTTATGTACATAGACAAATTAAACATTAAATTTAAATAAAGTGTAAATAAATGTTAACATTCTTGTAAATATTACAATAAATCTTATTAATTTCGATTTTTTTATATACGTGTAAGTGAAAAGTTTTAGTATATTATACAAAAAATACATTACCGCAATGCATGTTAAAATTATTTACAATTTAATATTTTCTTATTTCAGTTATACTATTAGTCATTATAATGTCTTTAAAATCTTATAAGTGCCGCATTAGCCAAAAATAACAAACACAACAACACTACTGCATAATTTTTATTTAATCTTCAAAATTATAAATTAAAAGATCCTAAGTAATTCGTATTTGCAACATGGATTTCAACATGAGAAGGTATTTTTAATCACATTGCAAGGATTATCTAAATATTTTGATTCTTCCGTCATATTGCCATTTTAGCTGATGAACCTGTGTCTTGTCCACCCTGATAATTGCGTCTCTGTTCCTGTTCCTTAAAATCATCGTGGTAATAAAACAGCCTCCAACAAGTCCAACATAGCTTGCCAACAATTAATACTACCACCGCTGTAATAACTATTGCAAGGAGAATAATGATGCCTTGAACTGGATCTGTAGTAGAATACTTAGATAGATCCTAGGGTTTGTTATCTGATAGTGTTGTTGTTACCGGATAATAATTACGAATGTATTCCATTCAAAAAACTGAAACTAACAAATGTAAGCTTTCTTACTGTTAGAAACAAACTGGCAGGTGAAAAATTTAATATCTAAGGTTTGCAAATTATATTGATTTTTAACAAAGCATGATTTGCGTGCATATGTCGTATCACGTACTACAGGAATATTTAGCAATATTTATACACATAGTCTCAAGTGTTCTACTTACAGTTTTAAAGTTTTACATATTTCATGATGGTAGAAGTAATTACATAAATTACTCAGCTCCAAGCTAATCTTTAGATTGTCTGATCTAGTATATACTTGGATAAGTTGAATACGACATAAAATTTAAATTTTGCATAAACAATAATAATATATAATGTTGATATTCTTTAATCATTACAGGTAACCTGGTGTACTGCTAAATTTCTCGGACTAATAAAGGTTGTGATCAGTGTCAGATACATCATACAAGAAAAATGTTCCTGCAATGTGCTAAACAACTTACATTTACATTCTCTTATTTCATTTACGGATTAAGGCATTATAGTGTCTTTAAAACAAGTACGTATAGCACAGTCCTGATATGACAACGAAGCAATACTGTGTCTTTTCAAAAACTATACGTCTACTTCAATTTCTAAACAATAAATTTAAAAAAATGTTACTATAACTATTTATTTGGGAATGGGCATACAAATATTTTAAAAACCAACACAACCTAAGTTACATTTTGATTTTTCTGTAATATTGCCTTTTCAGTTGATGAACCTGAGCTTCTTCTACCTTGGCAATTGCGTCTCTGCTCTTTAAAATCGTCGTAGTAATAAAACAATCCCCAACATAGCACACACACTAGTAATACTACCAACGCTGCAATAACCATTGCAGTGATAACAATTGCGTCTCTAACTGCAGGCGGAACATTCTCTGATTTTTTATCTGAGAATGTTGTTACTGGATAATTATTACGAATATGATCCATTCTTAGAACTTTACAAGTAAGCTTTTTGACGGTTAGACACAAACTGCCAAATGTTAAAATTAATGTCTGATGTTTCCTTATCTTCTTTTTACATTGTTCTGAACAACATTTTCTCGCATAACATGCAAAAAACGTGTAATACTAAGATAAAGTTATTGATTGGAAGAAAATATCGATTTTTGCACAAAGCCCTTTGCGTGCATACAATCTTTCATGTTTATGTGCACGTTAGAAAGCTTATCACCAGCAACCTATTTCTTACACCCTAAGCTAGTCCAGCATTTATAATATCCTATATGTTTTCATGGTATAAGTAATTACCTATATTATATAGCTAATAACACATTTACCCACTACTACACTTAAAGTTGGAAGTTTGTTCTGACATCCTTAAATTTTAAAACAGAATATAATACAAAATAATAACAATACTATCAAGTAAATATTTTTACAGAATGTATGTCAAACCTGTTATTATAGACATTTTGTAAAAATGATATTCTTAGATAAATTAATACTAATAAATTAACATTGCACTAGATAATACATATATAAATGAAAACATTGTCTAAACAGTTTTCTGCTTTTTAAATCCGCTAGCAACTTCATCCAGAAATTGTCTGCGCTGACAACACTCATAATTTGAATGCTCTGCTGTGCCATAATTTCGAATAATCCTACACTTTGGAATATTTTTCATCAGCCTGTCTTCTATTTCAGCACTCATCTAGAAAGTATATCATGCATTAAATATTATATTGGTTACAAATTTAAAAAGCAAAATGATCCTAAACAGTTTACTTACCATATTGCTAACACAGATTTGCAAGATTTTTAGCGCAGGCATTTTCAAAAATCCATTCACCGCAGCGTCATCCGAAAGAGTGGCTGTATTACATAATGCATCGAATTGAAATATCTCCAGTTCTAGAATATAATTTTAAAATTAGGCTTTTTTACAAACATTATTTCATTTCAATCAAACACAAACAATTTAAACTTACTTTCAAGATTAACAATTGCCATTTCTTTGTCTTTATCCAATCCACTTCCAGTAACACTGAAATTATCAATATTGCTTCCAAAAAGGCAACCCAGCTCAGCTAAATTAGGCCACTGGCGACAAATCACAGATACACTTGAATGATTTATTATTGCTCGTAACTCCTCCAAATTTGGTATCCATTGACCCAGTTGAGTCCAACTTTGCACGGAAAAGTCAAAGGTTATATGTAAAACCTTCAAACCTGCCAGCATTACTCCTTGCATCAAATTCTCATTTGAAATCTGCACCATATCCTTTTCATAGCCTTTGAATACAGAATTCCTGCTAATTTCTGTAAATTGCTTTAACTCCGTCCATTTTTCAAAACAGTCAGTGTTTACATGCAAAACTTGTAAATTTGGGGTACTTTTTAGAAAATGGAAGTTTTTCGCCACATTTCCCCACAACTTCAATTGAGTCAGCCCACCCATTTGAAACCTTTCCAAGAATTGATCAAAAGGCTCGTAAAACTGATTTCTGAAAACTTCTAATCTCTTTAGGCATTTTCTTTGCGAAATCAGAAAGTCTTCAATGCCACGGCTTAAAATTTCGTGAAAATTATAAGTATCCGGACTTAGTCTTGCTGTCAAGCTTTCCAATCGAATGTTGCTGTTACTCAAATAACTCCAAACCGAATTTCTATGAAGAGCTGTGCTATTAATAAAATCCAAATGCTTCAAATTGGCTAAACATTCTGGTGCATCTTGTTTAGCAGTACCAATAGCACGAATTGGGTCATCGAATTCACTCTCGTATCCAATCCTGTCTGTGGATTTAATTGTAACCAATTCTGGTGTGCATTTTAGTAAATGATTTAGCCCTTTTCGAAAATAGACACGTCCTTGAAAACTCAAAGTTTTCAAATGTGGTAACGATTGGGTATCCAAATTGATAACACTGTTGTTGTTAACTTTGACAGCTGGAGATTTTGACGAAATAAATGTTAGCACCAGTTCCTTAATGTTTGGCATTTTTCGAACAAGAAGCTCCACAAAACTGCTACCATCTTCATCCAAAAATTCACAGCGTTTAAATTGCACATATTCCATGTGAGGTCCAATTTTGTCCCAAAACTGCTTTGATTCCGGCTCATTGTTACAAGCATTTATGTCAATGGTAAAATCTGAGATTTTGTAGTTGTAAAACGGCCTCTTGGAAAATTGATGGAAGCTTTGGGGATTTTCAAACTCTTGAAGAAATTTGTAGGCTCCGATACTGGAGACAGGTTTGACAGAAAATAAAGGCGTGTCTGGTGTTATGTTGATTACTGCAGTTTTTCTCCATTTTGGTAAGGTGTGATCATGCCAAAATTTGCAAACTTGACGAATATTTTTGAGATCGGTGAGGGATGGTTTTATATAACTGAATATTTTGTCTACAATCTGAAAACATAATGAAACGTTTTATATTAACAAACAGCGCATTTATACTAATATATTTTTGTAGTTGCAAATTACCAGTGAATTTAATAGTGGATGTTCCACCATAACAGCTGGATTTTCCGGAATATCCATTTTGTCCAGTTAGTAATGCTGCCGGACTGCCTGAATATATTTAACGACGACTAAATTAGTTTGCAATCATAAATGAAACTATCAATTGAAAATATAATATAATATCCCGTATGTACGTTTATATGACGATATAATGTTTCTATGTGTTCACACTCAGAACACTAATGACATATTGGTAAAACCGAAGTGTATATTATACATACACAGCTGACGTTTGTGCAATGCGGAGAAGAGGAATGTATTATTGCTACTTACACTGAAGTTTGAATAGTGTACTCCTCTAAACCGGCTCAGGTTTATATATTATTTCTCTTTGTTTTTTACGTGGCTTGGGTTGATGCAGAGAAACGGTGAAGGTGAATAATGGCTTGCATAGTAACCTGAATGCAAGCACATTTGGGGATTATGGACGGATTAAAATATGCCAATTGCAAGTGTATGCTTATGTATATTTCTTATGGCAAGCAAGCAACAAGGAAGTTAATATTAGGAATACATATTTATAACAGCTTTAATATTTGGTATTCAAAGTCGATAATCGGATTGAAAGTTTTACAATAGTATAACTTCCAAAAAGTCATTATTTGTAATATCAAGCAGACCAAGAAAAACTTATTGCATTTGAGCAATATTTAAGCCATAGGTTAAACGTTATGGAGGTTTCAGAGCACATGTTGCACCTAAAACTTTGATTTTCCGTATAAAATTGCGAATCCTGTAATCTTGAATTAGAGGTTGATATATTTTATACAGTGATAATTGAATTCATCATAGCATAATAGCGCAAAACTCGAAACTTTTATCGCTTTTAGGAAAGGTAGTATTATTTTAGTTAGCTTTCTCTTTAACAACAATATTTTGCTAAACTCTGAATCGTACGGGTTATGTATCCAAGGTGAAAATATTCAAGCAGTTTTGATGAGTTTGAACTTTGAACATTATACCTATGGAATCTACCAGATTAAAAACAAATCGGAGAAAGGTGAAGGAAATGGCAAAAAAGGGACATGAGAGGGGTAGTATAAATAGAAACAAGGACTAAGCAATCGGTTATTTTTGTTGGAAAACGAATTGAGAAATATTTAAGAAGAAAATTAATAAAATGTTCCGAAAAAGATTTTATCGTCTGTATATTTTTTCCTTGCTGAACATTATCTTAAATATCCATATTTTGCAATTCGATTAAATTTGAAATAAAATTAGTATCTAACATGAGCATCGTCACAAGGACAAATACAATTACAATTCTTTTTATGGATATTTTAGAATGTCATATTAATAAATTATTTAAATGTTTATATTTTTATGGAACATTCTTACAAATTTCAACTTTTTTATGGAAGTCATATCAGTTTTTAAAATTCAATCGATATGTTGACTACTGACTACTTTTTTATCTATAGAATACTATTTAAATGTATTGCCGCAGTCTGCTATAAACTGAATTACTGCATTGTTCTCATTTTAAAAAATGTCCCTGTCTGAAAGTGCATTTCGCATACATTCCCTCTACCAAGCTTGTATTCCCATTCCGTATTACATGGACCATACAAATTTCCGTTTAACTAAAAATCCACGCTATTACTACCCTCGGGAAAGGCTACTTAGAATATTTATGTTTGCTAGTGCAATATTCTATTTTCTCTTTCCATTTTGCAGAACATTTTGGTTATTTTTTAATTGGAAGAAAGCAATTTCCAGAAAAGTTGAGCAATTCAACATTAACACAATTTTAACAAGTTTTGCGTGGGTAGCTCTATCCACGTACTATCTTACTGAAGTACACACGAATCAACTGATTTGGGTGTTAAATCAAAGGCTGAGACTTTCACCGATAATTCCAGAGTATAATCGTTTGTCTTTAAAGAAATATTTCATTTACGGATTTTCTGCGCTAATGTCCGCATTTCCGTTGACGACTGTAGGAATAGCCTTTTTGGCAGACTATATGCCTGCTAGACTGGTAATTAACTGGGCATTGGGAAGTGAAAACAGTATGAAAATTTACCAAAGTTGGGTACCAAAGGCACTCGAGGGAATGTATTATAGCTTTACAATAGTTTTTCCAGCTTTGTCCTTTTTAAGCGTTTTATTGCATTTTATAATATTTACGGAAGGGATTCAACAAATTTCTGCAAATTTTTGTAAAACCGAGTTTTTAAACAGTTGTCAACTTCATAAACGTCTAAGAATACTTATTACAGCTATTAGTGAAACAGTGGGTGACTTTCTATTTAATTTAATTTGTACTGGAGTGGTTGTGGCAAGTTGCAGCGCTTACAGTTCTATTAAGCTAAGAAAAGCTCTCCCTTTTTTAACTGTGATTGCGCTGGCGGTTATTGCCTTGTTTGTGGGGATTGTGGCTATTGTGCTAACTTATCTTGCTGATATGCCCAACAGGGATGGTAAGCGGTTTAGCAAGTTTTGGACGCAAAATTTGGAAAGGTCAAAGATAAATTTAAAGCTGCTGAGAGCATGTCCAAAGGAAATTGGTTATAGAATTGGATCTATTAAAATTGTAAGAAAGGATTTGGGACTTAAGATTATTGAGCACATTGTTAATGCTACGGTTAGTCTTACATTGTTGAAATAAGTGTGAAAACGGACAAAAGCTCTATATGTGTTTTCATTTGTACAAGTATTGTAGTCTCTAAACAAATAAATTCTTGAGATGAATATTGGGCACGTTATATTATTTATATATATATATATATATATATTATAAACTCATTATAGAATATTATTGCCAAACTTGAACGCTTTTCCAGTTTATTGGAAAGCTGGTGGTAGTGTAGGTATCTTTTTCTTTGGCAACAATATATTGCTAAAACGGTTAGGTCTGCGAATTTATACGCCAGAAACGTATAGCCTAAAAACATATAATCTCAAACATCCTCGACGAGAAACACCGTTTTCCTAAAAACATATACACTCTTATAATATACGTATAATTTTTTCTTTGCGTTTTTTTGTATTTAATGGAAGTGTGTCAAATCATGGATGCAGTATAAACACACTAACATAAAATTTACATTCGATTTCTGAATATTAAGTAACTTCTTTAAACAAAGCATTCGAATTTAACATTTTTGTTTTTTTCATAACGTGCTTTATGACAACATGGGTTAAACTGTCCCATACCTTCAAACCTTGATTAGCTAAACGGGTTATTGAGAAAAGTCATATTGCATTTAGTTTCACCTACACCTTCATATCATGGAATTCCAGTTTTTTGTTTAAATTGTACTTCATCAAAAGAAATCTTACAAGATCATTTGGCACAACCAATTTTTCTGAAACAGAAATTTATGGCTTGCTTGACTATTAAGAGTTTGTTATCGATAATTTAAAAACAATCAGGCATATCAAGTAAATATAATTGCCTGTTATAAATATACAACAATAACAATTGAGTTTCTCATTTAGAGTAAAAACTTGAATTCTGTTTCAATTCCACATTTCTTGTACTGTATTTCAATTGGGCTGTCCAAAAATTTTATGTGCTCTTGTCTTTCTAAAAGCTATTCATATTTCAAAACTACTTCTTATTTTCAATATGTTTTTGTAAGCTGTTGAATTACCATGTCTTCCTTAGCTTAGAAAGCTATACTTTACCTTCTTATTAACATGTCGACATTTAATAAAACCTACATGGTGGAAATACGAAGTTAATATGCAATATAATATTCATTCGAAGTATAGACAAAAGCTCTTGAAGTTAGCAATTACAATGATCAGTTTATAATAGAAGCACTTAAAGAACCCTTATCAGTTTGGTGTTCTAGTAAAAAAACTTCGTTAAATGAATATTCAACATTGGACGAGTATGTGAATCATGATTTCTTTGTCGGGCTTACCACGTCTTCAATGTATCAAGGTGGGCAACATATGCCTTGTCTGATTTTGCGTTTTTCAATGTAACGGAAATTGTTATTGTAGAATAAAAAATGCGGAATTCTAGCATATGATCAAACTGGTACTTTAGAATTACAAATTCATTGCATATTCTTTAATATTAACCAGAGATGGCTCGCGGGTTAAAATCTAGGCCGGGTAACCCGTTTTTGCCCGGGTTTTAACGCCCCCACCCGGCACCTGGCTGGGCTGGGTTTTTTGGGCAATAATAAAGCCCATGTTAAATTTAAACCCATAAATGGCGCCATTTTCTATGGCCCCATATACATGCACGTATAATAAAATAAAACCCGTTAATGCCCATTATTGCCCGTTAAAACCCAAAAACCCGTTATAACCCATTTAAACCCAACCCGGCGGGTTTAAATGTGGAAACCCGCGGGTTTAGCCATCTCTGATATTAACTGCAGTGAAGTGCAAGCGTTAACTAAGTAGTAATGTTAAAGATTATTGAAACATTAAAGTAAAGTTGCTTGGAATGTATGCTGATCATTTTTCTCAAAATGTAAATTCTAGTAAAATTATGCGTTTTCAGGTATATGTTTTTATCCAAAGGTTGTTTTTCGTCGAGGATGTTTGAGATTATATATTTTTAGGCTATAGGTTTTTAGCTTATAGCTTTGCATGGCGAATCTGCTAAAACGAGTCGTACACGTGTCGGGTAATGTACCTAACGTGAGAAAATTAAAACAGTCCTAACCAGTTTGGACTTTGAACGTGCCAACCATGTAGCATATTTGAACAATCATTTGCTTATAAAAAGATCATAATGTACTGGAGTAAAAAACTATTCAGTATATTGGATGTATGGATTGGATGGAGGAAAATAAAGCGAGCATAAAATTTATAAGTATTATAAGTTTATAATGTGCTTGACAATAAAGAAACTGTATAATGTCACTTAAAATGCGCAATGAAAAAATATTCACAGCTAGATAAGCATCCAGAAGGTAGACGTCCAGACTTTTCTACTGTAATATTTTTGCAATAATTGCTTACGTTACAATACACGACAAAGGAATCCGGTTTTCTGTCTGGATACTGTCATTTAACATACATACATACATAATGCGAATCATTTTACCTTAAAATCAAAATCATTTTGTTTATCAGACCTGTTATTGGAGCTTGAATTTTTGTACATTTTTAACATAGACATAGAAAGCCAACACTTTACTATCACTATAACGTGTTTAAAAACTGAAAAGTTATGCATTATATAATACCTATTATATAATTTCTCAGAAATTATTTGTGAGTGATTCATATATCTTGTTTGTTTAGCACAGTATCCGTATTTAAACAAGTTATTTGTAAACTTCCGTTATAATTATCTTATCATTCACAACATTGCACTTGTCCGTGCTAACACCATGTATCCTGAGCATGTAAAAATATTAGTCTTCTAGAGCAAACACTGACAATGGGTGTTCGTTTAAATACAAATATGAACAAACGAGCTAGAGTTCGTTTAGCTGCTATAAAAACCTAACATCACCGACATTATACCTACATCACCACAAACAGGCATTCTTTCCTTTACTCATGCAACATACTTAATCACCACAGCCGGTTATCAAAATAAGCGTGCACGATAATATTATGCATTTTGTAGTCAGACCAGTTTTAGAATCAATTGCTAATATCTCTAGCAGTTCTTGAAACAACATTTACATAACTTCTAATGAACTAGACGCTTGCCCTTGAAATCATTTATCCAGAGGAGCTTGTCAGTTTACACAAGCCAGACCACAGACGTCCTCCTGTCAATTACGTTGCATTTTGTAGAACGCAAGAAAGCAAAGCAGTACTACGTTTTTCTTCATCAGAATGCTCGTTTATATAAGTTTCCTTATTTCTGTATTTTTAAATCACAAAATTCCAAATATTTCGCAAATGAGCTGAAAATACGTTTAATCATGTACGATTTAACAACCTCCTTTTTGATAACGTCTCTAATTACTCTGGTAATATGTACTTTCGGATTGATTGGAAACATTCTCTGTGCGGTGGTGTTATTCAGCAAGCACATGGGAAGATCCTCCTACGTCTATTTGTTACAAGGTCTTACAGCAGCGGATATTTGCCTGTTGACGCTAAGTAGTTTAAGGACGCTACAAAACACGGGAGTGATTCATTTTTTGGATGATTCGTATTTCCAAACTGTGGTATTCTTCTGGGATTGGATAGGTAAGTCATCAAATGTAATTGCTATTTTCTGTAGATTTTTTAAAAGATGTAATATCATTAATGAATTTCTTCTACAGGAACATCGGCCACCAAATACTACACCGTAACAATTTCCTTGGAAAGATTTATCGTCATTTCCTATCCTTTTATGGCACGTACATTAATGACAAAACGACGTTCAAAGCTTGTGACATTTGGAGTGTTTGCATTTTGTGCCCTGCTATCATGTTTCAGCTACGTGTACGTCAACTGGATTGATCCCGAGAGTTTTCACATTTATGTGGCAATTGTTCTTCATTTAGTTCCGTTTGTGTTGGTTGTGGTGTTTAACTTTCTCATATTTATTTGGGTAAGAAAACACTTGTACGAGAATGAATTTTATTCCATGGTAATTTGTTAAAGTTTTAATGCTAGGTTTTTATTTTAACAGCTTCGCAAAATTTACAAAGAGAGATCTCAAATGAAAACCACTCATACAAGCAATGATGAGTACAACATTACCAAAATGCTGTTTGCCAGTGGACTCGTGTTTGGAATCTGCTACAGCTTTGAGTTTGTCCGAAGAGTGATGAACTTTCTCTGGATGGACTACATGAATGCACATGAATACTACGATTACACTATAAATCATTTTGCGGACATATTTTATGTTTTAAACAGCAGCGTTAATTTTCTTATATATTGTTTGATAGGCAGACACTTTCGACAAGTATTTTGTAAAGTTTTTAAAATTTCTTGGAGTAACAGAGAAAGTTCGGGTGCAGGTGGGAGTGGAATTGAAAGCAATACAAGTCAAAGCTGTGTTAGCATTAGTACAAACCAAAGTGAAGTCGGCGTACGAAAATGAATAAATATATCATTTATGTTGAAATTTGTAGAAAGTGTGTTGACTTACGTACTTACAAACTGTTGTAAAATATTAGTAACTTTTACAGCGCACTAATGAAATGGTGAAAATAAAGCACCAGAAAACATAAATTTTCAGGTAGTTAAGCTCATTAGAATTTATGCTACAACTTGGTTTACGCTCAAGAAAAAGTTACTGCCACGTTTAATTTGTATCTCATATTGACATAATATACTTTCTTGTTACGCAATATAAATTGGCATTTTCTACATCTTCATATTTTGAAGATTTGCAGATGTACAGTCGTTTTGCAACATTTTTCATTGCTCGTTAAACTTAATTAGATTTCCAGCCTTGGGGATAAAGTTTCAAAGACGTAGTTTTTAAAGAAACGGAGAAACGTATAATATGAGAATGTTTCATTTAATTGCAGCCTTATAAACTTTCTTCAACTTTCTTTCCTTATTTTTAAAGAAGCGGCAACTGAACAGGTTTTGACTGGTTTCTTCTTGTTCATTTTACTTCCAACTCAACTCCACAAACAAGCAATGTTGAATATCAACAGCTTTAAAGATCTGAACATTATATGTGTTGACTGCCTTGGTTCATTTGATAGAAGTCTGAATCGTAATAAGCTTTCTCCACGTGCAGTTCTTCATCTTCATTTATTCCTTCAAGATTGCAACATCCAAATATTTTGCAACTTTACAAGTTACAACATACGCAGATAAATAAAATTCGCACATATACGCTGCGAAATGAATGCGATGCGAATGAAATCGTCTATAGGTGGATATTTCTAAGAGTTCAAGGCAAACATAGAGTCTGTCTTGTATAATGCATCATCCTTTCTAAAATGATACCACCGTATCCCACAAGAGCAATGATCAAATTTCTGGAGAAAGTCTATCCTTATAAAAGCTTTCTTTGATTTCTGACTGAAATCATGTCTGACATGAAAACCAAGAAAAACCAAATTAAAGCCGTATTTGATCCCACAGAACAGATCTGTGGTAAAGGTAAAAACAGACTTTAATATTTAAAACGAATTCTGCAGAAACCCCCACAATGTTGTGATCAATGAATAATGTATCATAGGTTCACAAACATATATTCCCTTACAAATCAATAGTTTATTCTGATATTTTCGTGATCAGTAATATTTTAAATATAAATACGGTATTACCGATTTGGTAATGCTTGCATTGTACATTTCACTTATAACTCTATAGAATTCCACTAAAACGTTGCTGTTTTGACATATTTTCAAAAGTTGAAGCATATTCTAATTTCCGGCTGGATTGCCTTAAGGCTTTTTAAAGATTTGTCACAATATTTATTTCAAGCAGTTTCCGTAAAATATCCGTTTAATACCTATAAAACTCGAAATGTATTCCGAAGCACAACCAGATTTTCAGTTGTTAGTTTCACCTCCGCTTTCACCACAATACTATATACCACATCCTCCGTTTCTCTACATTCTACATTTAGCATTCCGGTAACGCGTGAATCGAAAACTTGTTCACAAATCATGTAAAATCTTCTAGTTTCCCCTTCTACCTACCTCAGTCGGTTTTTGTAGCAACACGAGTAGCAATTTCATTTCAACCATCCATCTGCCATCAAAAATGCATTACGTAACGTTTCTAGTCTATCGCTACTACACACCGTTGCTCTGTCTAATTGGGGCAATTGGAAACTCACTTTCTTTTTTGGTCTTTTGCAAGGATAAAAGTTATCGAAAGCTGTCTGCTGCCTGGTATCTTTCCGCTTTAGCCGTTAGCGATACAATTTATCTTACAAATCTTTTTACTGTGTGGTTAGAAGATATTTATCCAAAAATTCTTTCGTCAGATATATTTTGCCCTGCTATTATGTACCTAGGGCAAGTTACCTGTTTTCTTAGTATTTATTTGGTACTGGCATTTTCACTAGAAAGATATATTACGGTTTCTTATGCTTTTTCAAAAGTCACGTTTTGTACCACGGGCAGAGCCAAGAAAATTATTGGCGGAATTACTTGCATCTCGTGTTTACTGTTTTTGTACGTGTTAAAAATAGCTAGAGTGGTAAAAGTTGAAGCTAAACAGTTAAACATAACTGACCAAAATATAATAGGAAATGTTACAAAAATGATACTACGGTGCTCAGTTCCTAAAGAATATCACAAATTTTCAGAAATTGCCAATTATTTGGATACTGTGCTTACAATGGTGGTTCCTTTCCTATTAATTTGCTTTACAAATCAAAGAATAGCGTCATTTTTACGCCGAAGAAATTCAGAAATTCTTCCACAACCCCAGATTGAAAACCTGGTGGATTTAACTTCCTCCAGAGGTATCAAGTACTCACCATTTAGAAGATTCAGTGAATCCATAAGAACGCTGGCTACTTCTTCCCTATTTACCGAGAATGGAAATGGAATCGAAGCTGAGGCAGAGACAAGCAATCAACCTGGAAAAGAAAGTGAAATCACTGGCATCAGACGACACTCGCAAGTGACGGGAGCTAAAATGGAAAGAAAGGCTACACGAATGCTTTTACTTGTGTCAACAGTATTTGCTCTATTAAATGCACCTCTACATGTCCTTCGTTGAACACAGTTTATTTACGTAAGTTGAAGGATTTGTATTTTAAAATGCGTGTCTATCATTCACAGGAACCCTTTATGTATGGTTTTGTCATTGTTAATACTTTAGAGCTGCTGGACTCAAAATCCTGAAAAGAATAGTGAATTCCTGGCTACCTTGCAGATCTGGGCGAATATGCTGTTCAACACCAACTTTGCTGTGAATTTCTTTCTGTACTGTGCAAATGGAAAGAAGTTTAGAAATGGATTGAAAAGTATTGTATGCTAACAAATAGTACTGCTACAAGTTGTAAAATAGCAATAACTGTGTTATTAGCAGAAATTATGTTCCTTTTATACAAAAAATGGTTTATTGTTTTTCTCAAACATTATTCTTACTATACAAAACTATAACGTTAAGTCAGCCAAATATGTATAACTTAGATTGGATTGATTACCACACGAAATGTGGGTTTTGGTTAACCAGGTTTTCCAACTTTCACCAACAAAATAATGAACAATTGTACGGTTTGAATTACTTTTTGTATTGTTGATTTGGTGAGTGGTCTCCAACAAATAGTTTGTCTTTCTTTCCGAAATATTAAAGTCAACAACCTTTGTAATCATAAATTTGACATTTTCCGTCATATTAAAACGTCGAAATAAGGATAATTGGAAACTGTATATTCCTTGCAGAACATAAAGGCCATGCACTACTACAATGCACGTGTCTAAATTGTGCAAACTTTGTGTACGATGTGTTGCGTGTAAATTCGGCGGATTTTAGAAAGTCTGTTCTAGGCAAATGTGCAAAATGAACTAAATTCTATAACTTTTGTAGGTACTTATAACAAACAAAAGATGAGGTTTCAATATTCTACCTACTTTCTAACCAAAAGCAAAAAGGTAGAGATAGTATGTAAAGAACTATTTTAATAAATGTTATAGGGCTATAACTTTATAGAACGTTATAAGAATTGCTCAGTTCCACAGTAAGAAATGGTGGCACTACATACATCAGTTCAAATCATTCTTTTTACATTCTCACAGCTCACATTCTCTAGCCGTTTAGCATTTCAATAGTACAAAGGATGCATTTTAAGAAAACTGGAACATATTAGTTACTAAAAATTGTTGCAAGTATTTTTAGACAATACCAAGAATATTCTTGGAATAAGGGCTAAATTAGAAAATGCTTACTCTTTTCAATCACATTATTTTACTCCAACACACCTAAAATTCTCAGAAAACGACTCGTCTTTCTATTGTCTCTCTTGGCACATTTCCAAACTACTCTTTTTAAAAATTATGCTCAACGCACAGGATGGTATAAATAGCCTTAGTTTTCTCTTGCACTGTAAACATGCTACTATATCATTTCTTTCTACAGTTGCAATAGCCGGTCAGAAATGAAAATGAATGTTAGGGCAACAATTAAACCAAAACGTTTTTGTTTTATTCTTATATAATTCTGTTACTGCATTGTTTAAAGTTACTATGTAAACATTTTGTACCGCGGAACGGTTAATTGCAAATAAACAATGTATTTCATGTAGCTGCTGAATTCGCAGAAAAATGTAAGTATAATAATCTATTGAGTAAAATTTCTGATGATATTCCTAGTTTTGATTTCACTATTAAAATATTCAATATTTCTATTCGCTATTTGTACTGTAATTACTCAGAATTCTTATGCATTATATTGAATTAGTTGCTAATCCGGTTTGCCCTCAAACCCGTGCTAGGTTAAGCATTAATTTGCGTTTTTGCAGAAAGAATTACAAACAATTATTAGGTATAACACGTGGAAATTCTGTAATCTTTTAGAATTCATCAATAAATGTTAACCTAACAAACATCTCTATATTTGGCGTAAACTGCAGCAATATATATTATAGTGTAATTTTGCATCCTACCATTTCATTCATGATAAGTTTGTGCCAGCTAACCAAAAAGCCACCAACAACCCAACAACACGTTTCTGGTTTTATCGTGTTTACAGATGTCAAAAACGGGTTTTATGGTCAGAATATATTTAAGATATGATATAATCAAAGCCCTATTACATTTACATGATGTTTTGTCTTTCGGCATGTTAAAATATATTACTTCAAGACCGCATCCATCCCCATCCGCTTATATGAAATTATTCTATTGATGGACACACAATTTTCAGCCAGACAAGTTTTTTTCATAATGCCAGCAGCGTGTTCAGGTCTAGATTCCTTAAAGCAAAATGTGCATGTTTAATTAGCCCGATGCTTGTCCCTGAAACTTTGCGAAGCTTAAAATTACGTGATATTTAGCATTTTACAAAAGTCCAGCAACCACACGCATCCTCTTTTTGGTTTTTCGTACGTGTAGCAAGTTCGCTTGCATTTAGTTTCTACAAACTTTCCAAAAACTTTTTAGTAGAATTCCGTTTTACTTGGATTAACTGATTCGAAAATAAAATGCTTACTATAACGTATTGGTGAAGAGGTAGTTTCACTTTAAGGTTTTGCACCATGTACGAGTTAACCCAGGAGTTTGTGACGACTTCCGTAATAACTCTAGTAATATGTGTTTTTGGACTAATTGGAAACATTCTTTGTGCGGTGGTGCTATTCAGTAAGAACATGGGTCGCAGTTCATACGTTTATTTGTTGCAAGCCTTGACCATCGCGGATATTAGTCTACTGACTTTAAGCAGTATCAGGACGCTGATGAATTTGGGAGTGATTCAGTTTCTAGAGGATTCATATTCTAAAACCATAATTTTCTTTTGGGCTTGGATAGGTAACTTAATTAAAATATTCAAATTTATTTCAAAAAATGAAATGTTGAGTGAAATGTTTATGCTATTGCATTGTAGTCACTTCCGCCACCAAGTACTATACCGTAACAATATCACTGGAACGGTTTATGGTGATTTCCTGTCCGTTTCTGTCTCTAACTTTAATGACTAGAGGACGCTCAAAACTGGTTACGCTTGGAGTCTTCCTGTTTTGTACTTTGTTGTCATGTTTTAGCTACGTGTATAAAACCTGGATTGATCCAGGCTCCTTTTATATTTATACGGCAATTGTGCTGGATTTGATGCCATTTGTGTTGGTTGTCGTTTTTAATTTTCTCATCTTTGTTTGGGTAAGTTAGCATTTAACATCACATCAATTCTTACTAAAGCATATAAATTTATATGATTTTAAATACTTGTTTTTTGCAGCTCCGAAAAACTGTTCATCAAAGATCACAAATGAAAACCACCCACAACAGATCGGACGAGTACAACATTACCAAAATGCTGTTTGTCTCCGGACTTGTGTTTGGAGTTTGTTATAGCTTTGATTTTGTCAGACGACTAATGTTTTTCATGTGGTATGACTACATGAAGGCTTTTAAATATTATGATTATACTATAAATCATTTAGCAGATATATTTTATGTGTTGAACAGTAGCGTAAATTTTTTAATATATAGTTTGATAGGTAGACATTTCCGACAAGTATTTTACAAAGTGTTTAATATTTCTGGAAGTAAAACGGAGGAATCTAGTACAACTCGAAGTGAAATAGGAGGTGTGATTAATCAAAGTGTAGTGAGTATTAATATTAGCCAAATTGATGTTAACATTAAGGAATAATTAAAACAGTGTATAATGTTGAGAAATATGACAAGTAATGGGTTACTAGTTGCTCCAAGCTGAAATTATACGTATATCATTGTATGGTCGTTTTCTTCATTTAAAAATGCATATAAAAGTTCACTTACTCCATTGTTTTTATTTGAAAAGCGTTTCAGCATTTTCGTGCGGTAATAAAGCAGGTTACGACATTGCATAAAAACTTACTACTTTGCATGCCTTTTTCTCTTTATTCTTGCACATTCTTCATAAAAGTACTTTTTGTTATGAAATGTGGGGTAACATTATTATTTGAATGATATAATTTGAAGTATATTACAAAATTTTGAAAGTGTGCAATTTAATATGCCGATTCAACACAACATAGATTTGCGTACCACCAACTACTTAAGTTGCTGTTTCAGTAACATCAGAGTATAAAGAAACCTGTATTCATCGTATAAATTGCACAATTGTGTAAAATTAACAAGCTCAAGCATATTATAATACAGAACTGCCTGTTATGAAAAATCTGATGATTTCTCTTCTGAAGATTTCCAATATCATGCATTCGGTTTGAATAAGCTAGTATTTCTTAAGAGCTTCCGTTTACATTTCCAATTCGTTTGATCTCCAGATACAGTTTTCTGACTTGAAAGCTAAGAAATGTTTTGCTGTATATTTTGATTAAACTATGGTAAGCAGCCAATCAGATTTTACCTTAGAAAGCAATGTATGTCAGGAATGTTAATATACCTAAATATTGTAATATTATATCTGTGAAATTGTACTACGCAGAACACAAGCTGTTTCGACACACAGTGATCTTCTTTCTTTTGCAAGTTTTGTTTTCAAACACAACGAGTATGATACGCTTCTTCTATTAAATGGCACGTTTTAAAATAAAGGTCTACGCATAACCCTATAAAAACTAATTTCCTGTTTAGTATTACGTCGTGATTCCGTTTAATGTCAAACCACTTTGCGTATGAGTAAACATCCGCTTTCAAATTCTATTTCAATTAATAAAAAACTTGGTTCTGCCTTTCTTTGAATTAGTCTTTACAACCATAGAAACAAAACAATCTTCTCTTGCAATACATTTTCAGAAAACATTATAATATCTTCAGAAAAAGCCGAGCAACCAGTATCTTTTACCTTTGCGGTTTTCCCTAGCACTCTGAGCCGCAAGTCCTATTCAATCTGTCAACACATGAAGTAAAACGTGCGTTGTGTGCTTCTATAGCTGATTGGGGCAATGGCAGACTGACTTTCTCCGCGTCGTGCTTTCTTTCGTACTTCTGTTTTTATTTTGTTCACAGATACAATGTTGCTTGGTGGTTACACCAAAATCCTTACCAAAATATATTCACCAAAACAAAACTGTAAACAGACACAAACCAATATATTAACTCAACGTTAGATTCCAGAAATATAATTTGTAGGTGGCATCAGACGTCATTGTTGAAATATGAGAAGGATTACGTATGAATGGAATTACATCTCTGTGTAATTTCGTCGGTAAGTGGAACAATATATGTGCAATGATAATTGACACAAGTGAAAGTATGTAGCTCCCACAAAAACTGATTCAAAGCTGCAAGGTTGTAGTGTGCGATTTGCTTTGATCATTTTTTTTCAAAGATACTGCACAAGGCGGAAGGAGGAGAATAATGAATGCATTAAACTCGTTAGTATATTGCATATGTGAGCTAAACCATGGAATTTTAACAGTCGTGATTTTTTTGGTATAAAGTAAATAAAAAGAGAAAGCTACACGCCCACGTTGCTTTCTAATG
The DNA here is from genome assembly GCA_029691765.1 of Entomobrya proxima. Taxonomy (NCBI): domain Eukaryota; kingdom Metazoa; phylum Arthropoda; class Collembola; order Entomobryomorpha; family Entomobryidae; genus Entomobrya; species Entomobrya proxima. Next base: position 33,383,942 of record CM056170.1, on the reverse strand, counting down.
ACTGCATCAAATAACAGGGAAAACGAATTCACTTAACTGCTTGGACATGTCATGCACACGTCGGACAAGTAAGTTGCGTATAAAATGCACATGCTGCACAACGTGCTCCAAATAATTAAATAATTAGTTTTGCAATAATATTTTAATGTGTACGTATACAGTACATTAATATGATTTAATAATATTGATACTAATATTGTACCACCTACTATGCATGCAATATTTTGTGTTGGTAACACTAACTTATGACTTGCAGCAATCAAATAATATCAGTATCAAACGTTATTAAAATGAAGGGAGAACAAGAGTTAAAGTTTAGGTGAAGAGTAAAACAACTTGTTTGACCGTTATATATTTTTGAAGCCAACATATATGTTTTTGTTATCACGCAACCAAGTAACAAAGTTATGCAAAAATATAATGGACAAATTGTAAGCCAAGATCAAAATTCGTCATGATGATGGCTTAATCATTTTTCACTGGCAAAATGTTGTTAGTTTATATTCTATTCAAAGCCGGTTCACATTGTTAAATTTGATGTGATAACATGGTCTCTCTTGAATGTTTTAATAATATAAATCCGAAATTTATTGACACTTAAAATTGTACTACTACATTTCTTTAGTGATCAAATTATCAAAATGGTTTACAGCTCTTGGAATGCAAGAATACACTGCGTCATTATTGGCTCTGTAGTTTCCAACTGGAAATTTGTTGGTCGAAGCTGCACAATAATTCTCAATTTAATGCAGATACAGCTTGAGAGGGTGCATACTTTAGCCTTTGTCTACACTTTCTACATATTTCACACCAACATGCTGCACAGCTAATTAGTAACACGGCAAGAGAAAATAGAGTTGCTAAAATTATAGCAAGCTCGTCATATTCAAACTTTGGTTGGCTTTCCACATCCATTGGAGTTTTTAGCAGGTGTGTGATGACATGTCTGATGTAACCCATTTTTGGAATACCTTATATATTTTATTTATTTTCACACAAGTATTTCTTCAACTATCAAAGATACTACCCATTCGTCAAAGTCACTAACATGAACACTCACTAGGCCTTTCATATAGTTTGTTGTAATAGTTCACATGAAAATAAAAATTATATAAAATCTTTGTATTTGTAATGACATTTTTTTTTAAATACTATGAAATTTAATTTGAAACTCTTTTTGATCTTGTACGCGTCTGCTTTAATTAAACGTCAGACAACCAAACACGAGACGGATTACTGCATGGGATTAAACCGCATATGTACTTACTCACGACCACTTCCTGATTCTATCAAAGCACAACACAGTTTTGGTATATGACTCACTTTCACTGCATCAATCAGAATGTTTATGCAACACGCTTTCTTTGTAGATTGTTTGAAGGTATGTTACATATTATATTAACTTTAAATTAGAAACGTGCAACTCATCTTTTTTAAATGTGAAATGCAAGTTTCATTGCCAGCATCATGAAGCATTTATTATAACGTTCTCACATAATCATTGTTGGGAAACTGCAAGCCCTAACTATACTACCGTATTTATTCGATTTATACCCCCGGCCAAAATTTCAAATTTCACATCTCAAAGGAGGGTATAATTCGAGGGGGTCATAAATCGAGAGGAGCTGAAATTTCAAATTTAATGGAACATTTTGAAAGGATTTTTCATTTATGATGATAATTAACATTAAACTGTTCAGCTATAGCCTTGTTAGAACGTACTTAAGCATAAATAATTGCGTTAAATGTATTGAAAATGATTATTATACTCATAAAAGTCAATATAAAAGTGAATGTTTTTGTTTACGTTCGTATCAAAAATGATGGGAGCTATAATCCGAGGGGGGCCAAATTTTCAAATTTCTCCTCTCAGAGGGGGCTTAAATTCAAGGGGGGATATAAATCGAGCGGGGGGTATAAATCGAATACGGTATTTCATGCTGCACAGAGAAGAGTGAAAGGTATTCCATTTTAGTGAGCAATTTTACAAAAGAACAGCCACACCTAAGACCCAAATATTTGTCTTTTGAAATCAAACGCACAAGATAGTAGTAGTTTTTGCTAAAAAAAACTGCATAATTATTATGCTATCTCAAACAAAGTAGAGTCTTAGGGAAAACTGCAAATATATTATGAAGCTGTGGTTATTTATTTTTTCAAATTTTGTCAAGTATTTAAATTTCAAACAATAATACACAATTGAAACTAAATCGTCAAAACCAATTAGGAGAAGCATTTTTCTATTCAATTTATTATACAATATTATTAGAGTATTTATTTAGTTTTATTTTTTCGAAAACGGTTTAGAATAGCAGGGCGGTTGTAACAACAACAGTAAAACGTTTAACAATAGCACAAAACTCTCAACAAGCTCACGAACGGAACGAGCTGGCGAGTTTAAGCCATTTCAGGCTTTACACGATACTTAAAACCCTTCTACTATATATACATTTTTTATAAATTCTATAGACATGTCAACCAAAACACGTAATTAGAACACCGAAAAGTGCATTGTATATCACGTTTACATTTCAAGGTTATACACGAAACGTTTGTGCAATTTGTAGAAGTGTTCATCCAACAGCAAACATTTCTACATAAAACCAAACAGATTTTTTACAAATTACTTTAGAAAGCATTACATACTAAAAATCATCAATTGCACAAACAAAATCACGCTAAAAATCAATCAATCAATAAAGTCAATCAATTTGTGCCTACTAGCTAAATAGTCTACCTTGCCTAGTTCAAAATTGTGCATATTTTGTGCATAAAAATATGATATTATTTTGATCAGCTCATCAAACACATTACTTAATTGTTTACTGCTGGTATAAGCTTATATTTCATGTTGAAAAAACACATTATATGGTACACCTTTATCTAGATTTTCTCGTTTTGCACAAATACACTTCACAGGTATTTGGCAGGACTACGAAAAAAGCAGCACCATTATCAAAATAATTGCTAAATTTTAGAATTTATCGCACGGGTAGATATTGTTCACTGGTTAGGGTTGAGAGTAGATCTGTGTTGATATTTTAAGTATGCCATTGTCAAGCTAAGTACACGGAAATTCTTCAGCGTCAAACAAAAATTTGAATAGCTTGTTTTGTTACAAATGGCATGTATGTATTTTTCTTTTGTCGTCTGAGTTTAAGCAACACAACTACTAACTACTTTTTGCAGTAAGCAAAAACGCTTTATCAATACTGGAAAAACGTAGACATAGTACTAGCTGCTGCAAATTGCTTGTTGGAACATAAAGAATTTCTGAAAAGTTCAATACTTTTTAATGATCTTAATTCACAAAATTGCGACACATTACGTAAATTATGTTGTAAAGATAAGTGGATGCAAAGAACTTTATTTTAGGTAATATAAAATAGATAAACCTAAGTTTTTATTGTGTTTGCTTTAGATTCTATTATCAACTGGTATTTGAGCTCAGGAATTCCCGGACTCCAAGGTTTGTAAAGTGTCATTACAAAATAAGTCTAAGAACACCATTTAATCCATATGCACGCGCCAAAAGCTCATAATTTACACCTTATAACGACACATGTTTAAGTTAAATTTAATAAGATTTAGACAAACAGAATATCTATTAAATTTTAAATTATTATACGTAAACTTTATTTGAGACCAATTTCTCACTTTTATGCAAATCTTTAAAATATGTTAAAAAGGCAGCCATATTTCAATAAAGCCAAACTTTACTATTTTGATGTTTTTACATTCTTATTGTCAGGCTAGGCAGTTCCGGTAACTCTTCAATTGTATCTAACACACGCGCGTATCTACAATAAAGCTTTTACAAAACATCACAACAACATAAGTGAATAATACTTTACAGATCACCAAAACTTTGTAATAAAAGGTTTGCACCAAGCAATCTCTCCTTCGTTTGCGTTAAAAACGCTGGTACATTCTAAATATTGCCCCCGGCTGTTCCATGGTTGATGTTTTTATGCTTACAAATTTAAGAACAACGCTTGTGAATGCAACATCAGCAAAAACATAGTATAAATGAATTTTATAAATACAATATTTGATTTTCTGATTATTACCGCAAAAAACACGATTTTCAGTAAATCATTAAAACACGTGCGGATAAATGTGTCATTGTGTGTGCAATATTATATTATATGTCACGTGTTTTCGTTGTAAATTGCGTGTTTGCAGAGAAATCTGAGAGTTTATGCCAATTTGCAATGTTAGTATACATATATTAAGTGCGTCACGCGTAAAACTAGAAATATGGGAAAGTTTGCATAATATGGTGAAAGTTTTCCCTTTCTCGACATACTATCTGAAACAAACAAATCGAGCTAGGAATAATATTCCACAAGTCTCCGAAAGAATTCATTTCATGGTTTTCTGTTCCGAAGAAACAATCCATGCTATACCACAACATTACCTCACAAAAGCATAGTAAGCTCACATGTAGCTGTCATTGAATAACCAGGCAAAATATCATACACTGAATTCCATACAAACCAATTGCAAATATTGCAAAAGAAAAGTCTCACAGGCTTTTGTGTGGTTATGGTTTACAAAATAATCCAATTGTGAATAGCACTTCAAAATGAAATGATTCCATCCTTACTATCTTTGTTGAAAGAAACGTCATAGAATTACTTTCACGGATACCTGACACACAAGCTTGATTAATGAAATAAAAAACAAGCATTCCCTAAGCCATATGCTACACTATACTTCAAAATAATTATAGGCATGCTTTCGATTGTACATTTTGTTTTATTCACTCGAATGAGATATTTCTTGGGATTTTCAGTAAAAAGAGACGTACAGATGTGCCTGAAAAAATAAAAGTGTGTTTTGTTTAGGTTGGCCGTAATGAGTAGAACCAGACAATTAGTTTATTAAAGCTAATAAAGTCAAACTAATTCAACATTTATCCTAGAATTTCCTCAATTACCGTATTCTTTCAGTTGCCCAAAACATATGCATTTGCTGTTGCAATCAGTGTATGTAATAGCAAGTATGTTATTGTTCGTAACGAAACGATTTGTTTCAAAAGAAAGCAGGTGCTGTCTTTGGAATACTTCTCCTAAGATAGGGAACACACAGTTGAATGTTTTTGCATGTAACAAAACTTTATTAGTTGACAATACTATTCAGGATCCAATCTGTAGTTCACACACTCAAGGTTATGCTTCTGAGCATTTTACCTATTACGACACAATTTACTTTCACAAAACTGATTTCCCAATTCAGTCGTTTTTACATTTCGTTTCAGTTCGTTTCAGTCGATTGGCAAATACGAGAAAATTTTCAAACCCATTACTTGCTAGGCTAAACAGTGAACAGTAAGATATTTTTTGAAGCAAACGTTTTGTAAACGAATAACAGATATTAACTGCAACAAAATTCAATTAAACTTGAATAAGCCGTGTACATAGACAGAAATTTTCATTGCTACATGTATAAAAATTGTTGTGCTATAATATTACATTTTGAGAAAACGTGATTCCCTATTTCATGCCAACCAATAGAGCAGAATAACACTTCTTTTTTTCTTTATATTTATACCTTTACAGTGCAAAAAAGCCGGAGGAAAATTCATACGTTACACTTATGCTAGATATATGATTTTTCCTACAAGTCTTTGTGTTGCAGGATTGAAGAACTGAGAGCTGGAAAGGGACAATTGATTCACACACAAAACTTCAGACCAATACAACACAACGTCCCAAGTGAATAAAAAGTGAAAATACTTAGGACTAGCACATTTTTGCATTTGTGTAAACTATTTACTGCTACAAAGCAAATGGCAATAAAAACAAAGTTTAGATTTTTCGAATGTTACACAAGTGCATTAATAATCGTATAAAATCAAATTCATAGTCCAGGTGCAAATGCTGAACAAAGAAATAAAATAACTAGATTTCTAAAACTAATTTACTTACATTGTATGAGAAAACAACTTAGTTAAAGCATCTTTTATTTGTAGCTATCACTGTTCATTGGAATGATGCATATGAAATTACCATATGTAAAATACAAAACATAGCCATATAACCGTAGTTTCGTTTTCATTGTTCATATATTTTACTTCGCGACAGGTGGTTACTGATATGTTTTACATTTTTACAAGTACAGTTTACAAATTGTCTAAAAGTGTTACACTTGCCATTATTTTTTGCACATCTAATACACATTATCCATCTGTAACTCTCTATGTATTGTTATAAAACTTAAGAAATTCGTCAAATCTACATTTTGTAAAACCTTATAATAGATTAACAAGGCAGGTGCATTCTCGGTATTGCATAGGAAACTACAAAATATACAAACTACATATGTTCTGTTTGTCAAAATAATAATTAATTATGTCAAGAAAAAAATACCCATACAAACTTGTGTCAACAGAATACTCAATTGTGTGTTTTTCTTAATTCCTACTAAAAATTATTCATATTATGCCCACTTTGCTTAATTTTATTTGCTGTTTGCGCATAGTGTACAGTTTTGATATGCTCGAAATTCCGTTGAAGCTTTGGCAGCATTGAGCTTCTTCATACACCAACAAGCAAAACTAATAGTATTCCGTAAACATAAGGTTTGTAGATTAGGCGTTTAATAAAAACCTTGTGCAGAAACATTTCTATTGAATTTCATGTTCAAATGCATCTTAAAAACAGCCATCGCATTATCATCATAAAAAATTTCAGGTGGCTGACTGCTGATTTATGTGATACAGTAAATATACAGTAATAGATTTTTCTGAAAACTGCTGCCTATAAAATATATTTAGGTATAATATTATGTTGCTCAGTCATGCTATGCTGAAATCAATCTCTAATCTCAAAATACTACGAAATGACGCAAATATCGTGTGAACAATATTAAAAATATAAAACGCCACGTGCTGCACACAAAACAACGCGTGAGTGCAGACATACCTGTGAGTCATTTTTGGAACAAAATGTCTATATCAATTTATCACTTCATGGAAAAGAATCTCACGCTTTAGATTTTCAGAAAACAAAGGCGAGAAACACGTCAAGTGAGACTATTTGAGTGCTTCCATATTTACGTTTTTCTCTCTTGAGCTGCTTTTTTCTAAGCAAAGTTAGCAAAATATTTTAACTATAGAGCATTTTCAACGACTTTGGCTATCTTAAGTATGTTTGGGTGACTTAGTTCTACCATTTAAAACCTTAATTTTTTAAAAAATCTTTAATTAAAGTTAATTGCTATGTTAATTGTTACCCTAATTATCTCGCTTCCCCCCAGAGTGCCCAAGGATTTTTCATCGCAAATCAAATCTAAAGAAACTCTATCATACCTGCATTAAAAATCGTTGGGCACTCTGGGGGGAAGCAAGATAATTAAGGTAACAATTAACATAGCAATTAACTTTAATTAAAGATTTTTTGAAAACTTTAAGTTTTAAATAGTAAAACTAGGTTACCAAAGCATATCCAAGATAGCCAAGGTTGTTAAAAATGCTTAATTGTGAAAATATTTGGCTAATTGTCGTAACATAATTAAATTAAAAATGCTCATAACTTGGCAACGACTTAACCGATATTGAAAGTTCTTTCTATTTTTAAGTCAGCAAGTAATTTACTTTCACCCGAATATAATCATTTGGTTCAGTTTTAAAATTGCAAATATGGCCTGTCCCGCTTGACGTGGCTTTCGCCAAACAAATGGCATGAGTCAAACGATTTTTTATGGCTTGTTGCAGTCCAGATATATCTCCACATTGGTGAAAACTCTGTTTTGCTAAAACACTTTTATGTCACTTCTAATAAAAACTGCCAGTCAAAGGGTTCATATATATAAAGACAAGCTGCAATGGTTTGGACTACGCGTAAGGCTATTCAATAACTTATGACGTTTTCTATGATACTGCAAAAACGACAAAAATGTCATTGTTGTTCCAAGAATTCAAATTTTGAAAGCGCTAAGCAAATATACACAGGACTTCAAAACCTCTGCAAGTTTATTCCGTGAAAGGAAAAAGGAAAGCTTTTCATTTGGTGGTTACTATTGAACAAGTGGCTCGAAAGGTTTGTAAATCTATTCAATTGTTTAATATACTAGTACTACAATATGTATATTCAATCTGATTTAGCGCGGAAATTTATGACATAGCTTTGTATTCATATTAATTATAATTCTGTGTTGAAATGAATATGGGAGCAGTTACGGATTTAAAACAAAGGTACAAAGCACACACGCTTCATTGATGAAATCTGGAATCCATTTGGTGCACTGCAGTAAATCTACTCCAACTATCTGAATCTAGTCAAGTCTCGAATTGTTCTCCAGTCTTTCAGGAATTGGAGCAAGTAAATTGTAATCCTCTTATATAAATCCTTCCTGATAACGTAGCTATCACCACAGTGCTGTGCCAAATAGGTACTTGGATTATGTTTTTGTTCAAAGGCAACAATACGTCTGGTATTTGGCTTAAACGTAAAATCAATGCATAAATCAAGGCTAACTAAATAATTTTCTGTTGAAGCTAAAATGAGCAGTTACCCAATCTTTTTGTCATTCTTTCTTAAGTCACCCGTCAGAGCAAAAATGAAATTTACCTAAAGGAAGGGAAAACTAATAGTAGGTGTCAAAATATTGGGAATAGCAAAGTTTCAAGCCCGTGACTTAATACAATATCAGAGAACGTCATGTCATATCATCTTTCTTTCAGAAAAAGAATTGCATCATTTGACAAATCCAACATGCTCGCACGCTTTTCAAAGACAACAGCAATGCGTTTGCACTCAAATGGTAAAGATCACGTTGCTTTCACCAGGCCTTGCCAAAAAGTTACTAGTAACTCACATTTGCAATATTTCTAACAATGAAATGAATGTGTTTACGTCTTAAAAACTTTGTTTATATTTCAGATCAACAAATAAGTATGACGATAAGGCACACCAGCATGTCCCTAAGCTTTATATCAAGGAAGAAAAACAATCCATTTGAGAAATATTGCCAAACGCTTGGCAACTTTTATTTTGTCTACAAAAAAGCTGTAGGCTTTTCAACTGGAACTTATACCTTTGAGTCAGACTTTATGCCCAATTTTGCTCAAGGTAGTTAGCTCATTAAAGTAAATTTTGTACAACAACATAAGTAATAAGAAAACATGACGTTGTTAGCAACCTTGAAGAAGTAAACTTCCTAAGAAATATTTTGCTTCGATTGGCAAACTATCTAAGTCTAAGCGGTTTACAAATCCACTTAGTCAGCTCATCTGAAAACAACAGAAAACGTTGTCAGAGTAAAATTTTCCATAGCTTGTGAAAACAAACTGTTTATAATGCCTATGCATGACTGGTTTAAATTTTGATAGCGTATGTAAATAATTGGATTTTTCCTATGTATGTATGTATGATGCATAAAACGATTAGTTAAAACTATACAACGTACTAATCCAATGTCTACCATTTTTAGTATAAAGAATTATGATTTAAATATCCACAAAAAATGTTGTTGATACATCTTAAGCTACTACATCTTTCAAAGAAATTGCAATCAATATCTGCTGAAATGAATACTAATAGCATATAAAAAGATATCCGTACCATTCAGATTATATGCAACTTTATTTATATACATCATTAAAAATACGTTATGAACCAGCTAGAAAAAATGTTGATAGAGCCACTAAGAATATATGAATCTTTAGGATTTCACATGCAAAAGGGAAATTTCTCTTTAGTACCATTTTCTTTCTAAGACCAGCGCAGTTTCTCAAAAGCGGATGAAGCACGCTTTTTCAGGAAAAATGTCATTAAAAATAACGACAGATTTCTGCAATTTCTTCAAAAAGCTTTTTTACACAAGGTAAACTCAATAAAATAATATTGCATCCATAATTAAAAGAAATACTGCGTTTAACCTTTTAGACCATGACTTTGACAATTCCAATAATTTACTTGCCAGGGAGCAAAAGAAAAAGCCCAGAATAAAAAGAAACTACCACGAATTTTATTACAACGTCATTGGCATTTCTGATTGAACCTAGCATTAGGCACAAACTAATTTAGTTTCTCGCTTTGAATTACCAACTTGGAATAATCTTTTGCATCAAAAAATGTAATTCTCACAGAGATCACAAGCAAGGGCAAATCACTTGTTGCAAAAAGCCATATACACGTAATCCCACTTTGATCTGAGGTTGTACTAACCAAGTCAAAGGCTCAGCAGGATTCTACCACCCAGCACTTATTTCAAACAGATCTTTTTTCTCCTATGAGCTCTCCCACTTGGTCCAATTTCAGAATGAAAGCACAACGTTTTCTGCATCTTTCTCCCAGTCAGCATTTTGCCGTTGAGGGCAAAGGACGACTTCTTTTCACTCAAACTCAAGTTTGTGTTCCTTCATACTATCATCTCAGTGTTCTAGTGTTTTTTCTCTAGATTAATATTTATTGGTGAAAGTAACATCTCGGTTTTCATAGTGCTTTGCTTTAATCAATATTTTTCTTATATTGGGCACAAATTGTGTTCCTCGCTTTCTATAAATTGGGCCCCTGAGGGAATACCCAAAAACAAATACAGGCACAAATATGTTCAATAATTCAGTAATGGAAAGTTTGGAAAATTGGGAAAGTCTGGCAGGTTTACTTAGTGAGTCGCAAAAGACACAACTTGCCAAGGTAGAGTCAATGGTAGGGATTCAGTGCTTGTTGGACATTTGGCTAAACAACACCCACGACATGCCTGAAGGTAAGATTGTCTCATTATTTTGTACAAGGATGTTCTCATGGGAAAAACATTTATTGCTCCGCGTAGAAAATGGAGTTGTATTGACAAATAATTTATTTAGCGGATGTTGAAGAAGAACACGTTTCTAAACTTACTTGAGCAGTAAATATAAAATATCATATAAAAATACGTTTTTCAATATGATTATCGTAAAATTATACAAATAACAATAACCTAATCTACGAACGTGTATTTCTATGTAGTTTCCTTATTTTGAAAACGTGTTACTATGGAGAAAGCACGGTGGTATTATATACGCCTTTATATACTTTTCTTTGTTAGGATAATCATAACGAAACGTTTTTCGTAGGACAAATATCTGCATACCTGGAGAGCAAATATCTGACAAATCAGTTTTTATTGAAAATAACTCCATATTTAATGCGGAGCAATAAAAAGTTTCAAGTTTTTCTGATATGACAACCTTAAAGGCTACCAATTTACTCATGTTGTTTGTGTCTTATGTCAATAGGATTATTCTGTAATGCAACCTGGGACAATGTTTACTGCTGGCCGCCCACTCCAGCAGGAACAGTGAATATAATTTCTTGCTCCGAGGCATTTGAGCTAACTTACCCTGATCACGCGTTCTATCTTGAAGGTAAGACCATGTTGGAAAAGCCTCTGTGATCAATACAAATTGCTTATTAATCAGCTTCCGTTTCCCATTTCCTTTCATCTTTTGTTCTACGTAAAGTGAAAGTAGAGCTTTCTCTTTTAAATTATTCCAGCTGCGTACTGCTCTCGCTTGAAAATGTAAATGTGTGAAATATTTAGCACAGGTAGTGTACCTGTGAAAACGCTGGTTTTGATTTTAGTGTAGTCACCTTTGTAGTACAAGACACCTGTCATGTTCACCCACACATTAAATTGCGCTTTCGTAATCGGTTTGCATAGCGGGGGTTGCACAAGAGGTGAATGGTTATGAGTATGTAATTGCTGAACATACATTATGCATGAGTGACAAAAGTAGTTTGAATGGGAAAGAGAAACAGGAGAGATTTACCTGAATGAATTAGGTACTTGCTTAAGAGCCCGTTGTATAAAATGTCTCATTTTAAAGAAACTACGTTTCATTGAATGATTGAATGACACAAAAATGTATTCATTTAAAACAAAAAAAATTGTCCGGAGTTTACTGAACTGTACTTATTTACAGGTGAAATTTTTAATTAAATCAAAAACCTCAAAAATGTTAAATTGCTACAGGGGCGTTTATCTTTTCCACCTACTCTTGCTGTAAATATTAGTTCAGGAAAATGTTATTTAATTATTATGAAACTGAACTTTAGATCATCACACATATTTTGTCTCTTTATTGCTTGCTCTGAAATAGTGTTTTTCCACATCAAGCGCATATATGTTGCCTTTTTTGTCTCACCCGATCTCTTCTCAAAAGAAAACCGATTGCTATAGGTGCTGCCAAGCCAAGGCATAATGATGTGTAAAATGCTCTAAAATGTACAATCAGAAAACTAAGACAAAAATGCTGGCGAGTTGTGCGAATCTTTTTCAGGCTGCGTAGAAAGGCTTTTAAATACGATCAGAAGTTTTTGAAGGAACTGCTATAGGAAATGTTGGTGAGTATTATAAAAACGCTGAAGAAATGTCATCAATGCAGAAAGTAAGCTGTACTTTTACTTGTGAATAAGCTTATATTTTTGTGTGTTGACAAAAGTTCCAATTTTAAAAAGCGCCAGAAAACTACAAGCCGAGTACTAAAACCGCAATTATGCTGACACAATAATGATGAAAGATGAACAATGAACAAACAAAAACTTAATCTCTTTTCTTTTTTAAAGTTCTAACCTGACATTTAAACCCACACATTAAAATGCTTGAATAAACGAAGCTTACTCGCACATATTCAAATCAGCTCAAAATATAGCTTTGCTTGACATTTTCTCTCAGCAATTAAGTCGTTGTTGCAAAATCCAGTGCAAGACTGTAACAGTCTGTTTCAAAATTCATCTTACTTTTATTAATGCATCTAACAAAGGGATAAGCAAACAAATGAACTAGCAAACATTACAAAATTCAAGGTTTCAAGGCTCTTCAGACACCTTTTCTGCCAAACTACAAAATACGTGATACATTTGTTTGCATTTTAAACAACATAAGTGCTTCAACTTTCTCTTTTGAATCTGAGATCCATTTTGAAACTGATTCGCTGAAGTATAAAAGCTTGCAGTTTTTCATTAAGAGCTTTTAAGCAACAAAGCCATCTTTACCCAAAACCACCAACCCCAGTAACCTTCGCCATAATTTAATACTTTGTTAACGCTTTTGCAATAAGCGCTTGTTATGCATTAGTAAAATTTAACACCGTTTATAGTGTTTTTGTTTATTCTTACAAAAGCTCTCAAGTTGTTACATTTTCAAGCCAACAAAACGCTTTAATCCAGCTTACAAAATAAACGCTAATGCTTTTATTGATACACAGGAAACGCTTCTCGTACCTGCCTGGAGAACGGCACTTGGTCTCAAGGGGTTCGTACAAACTACAATGAGTGCGCCAATTCCTATGAAGCGTACCAAAGGGCAAAAAACAAGACTCAGTCAGCATTAGCATCAGCATTACCAGTATGAAATATTATACGCTCTATATTATACAATCGATAAAAATTTCATTCAAGCGTATTGTGTGTTCTCAAATGTCCTTAAAACACATTTGCGTTCAATTTTTTCCATAATAGAAAGACTCAGCCTCGGTTGTTGTCGCAGTTCAATACGTGCTTTGTATTGGCTCCTTACTTTCTCTTATATGCCTCGGCATTTCGCTAGGAATCTTTTATTATTTTAGGTAAGAATTTTCTTGGAAGAAGCATCACAAAAATGCAAATGATTTACATATTTTTTCATCTAACACACGCAAATTTCTTTGAAGCATCGTGAAGGTATGTTAAATATATTCCATTATGTTTTGCTAGATGCCTGAGATGTGACCGCGTTACGGTAACTACGCATTTGATGGTTGCCCTGGTTATACGTTTCATTCTTCTGGTGATAATAACCGAGCCGTTTGTTCTGAACAGGGATACTAGCTATCGAGATGTGGTATGTGGAAATATTCCTAAAATTCTAGTATAGTATGTTAAAATCATTTCGGATCAGAAGGCAATCATGGTTTTTGGGCAATTTTGGCACCGAGATTTTCGATGAACCGAGTTTTTAAAAAATCTGTTAATTTTTCCCACGCTACGTTATATGGCATCTATCATATTTGACTCGCATTTCATAAAGTTACATTTACAATTTACCGTTTTACAGGATGAACTGTGCAAAGGCATTATTGTCGTTTACCTATACGGCACCGTTTCCTCCGTTAGCTGGATGTTTATTCAAGGCCTCTACATCAATACCAGCTTAACTACCGTGGTTCCCACGGGTGTTTCAACCCAACGTCACTTTTACATTTACTACCTTATTGGATGGGGTACACAACAATTTCAATTTAATATTCAAATCTGCTTTCATAACCGTGTAAAATATTACTACATAAAGGATTTAATCAATATTTCAGCGCTTCCTGCCATTCTCCTAACGATTTATACCTATTTCATGATCGTCAAGTCAGAACAGCCCTGGTGCTGGAAGGGATATGCAAACACAGATGAAATGTATTACATTTTGCTAGTGCCAATGTTTATTGCACTAATGGTATGTCTTTCAAAAGAAAGTTAAATAATTATATGCATGTTACTAAACATTCTCATAAAAGATTTTATGTTTAATTTTCCAGCTAAATCTCGGCTTTTTGCTTAACATTGCGCGCATTGTGTATCGAAAAGTGCAAAGATCACGTTCCCAAGGTGAAAGCTCTCAACTCAAGTAAGTTTCAACACAAGTTTGTCAAAAACAATATTGCATAAAGTCTGAATCGCACTTAAATTTTCTCCCTTGGTGTGCGTGCTTATTAGAGCCACGGTGAAAGCCACGGTTATTCTGTTCTTTGTTCTTGGCGTGAACAACTTGCTCATACCGTATAATCCCCCGGAGAAGTACCAAAACGCATTTATTATTTTCAATAGCTTCCTTGGATCCACTCAGGTAGAAAATAGTCACAAGTGGAATAATATTTTACACCATTTCTAGTAGTAGCGTGTATACACTATACAAATCACTTTTGATTAAAACAGGGTATTGTTGTGTCCCTGCTTTACTGCTTTACCAACAACGACGTTCACGAGGCCGTAAAAAGATGCTATAACCGGTACAGGACAAATAGAAGTTTTCTGGGAAGTGGGAGACGGTTGACTCAACGGCAGTTTGGCTTTTGTGTTTTCTTCAGACGGAGAGCTGAGAGGGCTGGGGAGGCAAACTCACCAGAGTTTGTGTAAAGCTGACAGGCAACAGCTTTTGGGAAAAGAAAGTTGGCGGATTTGGTGTATTTGGGCGACTGGGTATTTACTAGAGGCGTGATGTTTTGAGCAAATATAGTTTTATTTTTGAAGGGTGCTTGAATATATATCATAATTAGTGAACTTTAGCGAAAATCCCAGTTTAGAAGAGAAAATGATTTTAAATAAGAGAAACGTTTTTGCCTGAGCATGTATCCTATGCTTTCAATGTGTGTACCTAACATATTATAATACTTAAAATATTACTTGTTTTATTAAATGCTGTATATTATGTATTTGTACTGCTTTTGTAACATCCAGGTGTATTAAAACAATAAAAATAAGCAAAAGTATAGTTGTGCAAACCTGTGGAAATAAATATCCTATTTTATTCTAGCGTTGATTTTCAAACATCAAAGCTAAGCATTTTAACACCTCTTTAGAAAAAACTTTTACAATTGGCCCAATTAGGGCAAAAACAAAAGTTGCGCAAAATTTCAACACACGAGATAACGAGCAAACTAGAAGATTCTCCTAAAAAACTCATTTAGGCATTGAAGCCCAAGTTGACCAACTATTTTCTAGTTAAAAATCTATTCGGAGAAAAATGCAGGGTTGTTAAGCTTTAAGTAATCCGAATATTTACCTACTTTCACTTTCAAGTTGCTCGTGGCTTCCAGTTAATCACTTTAATCTATTTTACTGACAGTTGCCTCAGGTTCATTGAACAATTTTTCCTTGAAATAATATACCAGCTTGTAATTAACGTTATGCCTGGTGTTAAGTTATTTGAAGTAAGTCAAGTACCGAGAATGAAATGAGGAAACCATGTTCTTGCATAATAAACGGGTTGGGACTCTTCATTTTCTCGTTTGGTTGCATAACCATTTTTACCGTCGCATGGCCTACAAAATGCTTTATTTCTTGGTAATGCTTGGTAATAGGACGACATATAGCTAAGCTTCCTTTTTGAGAAAATAAGACCATTTAAATGCAAGAACATGCATTTGATTAAAAACTAGCACTTTTTCCTACTTGGTTTCCAAGAAGCCTTTTGGTTTACTCAAGTTTCTCAGGGAGAGAATTAATCTTTTCAAAAGTTTTCTCATGTCATGTAGGGATTCTTTAGCAGCGTCTTAAATCTCAGACATTTTACAACAAGCTAAATGTTGTAGTAAAATTTACCCTTTTTTGGCTTCCATGAAGAAAGTACATATTCTCTGTTCAAAGTAAACGTACTTATAATTTCTTGCTAGGGGATTTAACCGTTCTTCTAGATTGGTTTTAATAGTGCAAATAAATAAGAATGACTTAAAAATCTGCCATTGAAATTCTTGAAACGATTATAAAGCCGAATGTATAAAAGGATATACATAAAGCGTTTTGAAATAACCTGGTGACAACATATCCTAGAAGCGTGTTTTTGTGATGAATTTCAGAGGAAGCGTAATCTCCGGAGATTTGCCGTCTGATTTAAACGAACGTTTTACATTTCCTCTTTTTCACTTTGCTTATACGAAATATGAACTAAATTAGAATTTGTCTCAGTGTACCTAGTATTTTGTGATGGGACTGAATTTTTATTTATTTAAGGTTAAAGCTAAACGGAAAATTGTATTGATAACCAGTCTTCAGTTTGCATACTTGGAACAAATTGGTGCGAGATTAAAATGTTTGTACAAATTTCTACAAGTATATATATATATACTTTATTGGTCAGTTAAGAAGTACAAAAATACAACCTCACTGAGGCGTTTAACCATATTGATTTTTACGCACAACCAATT
>CM056170.1:33289273-33366960 GCA_029691765.1 Entomobrya proxima | reverse complement strand
TCCTACTTACCAGGTACTCCAAACAAACACTTCAAGACTTTCTCTACTTGCATAATATGCGCAACTGATTTTATAAAGTCGCACTTCTTACGAAAACATATTACTAACCAAATAAACAAGAAGCTGCGGAGACAAAACAGGAAGCTTGAATTTGAATATTTAAGACATATCCTAAGAACTGTGGTAACTTATGACGTCTCACGTCAAAGCTTTTAGCAAAATTAGTTTAATTAATAAATGTATACACAATCTTATTATATGCTCTTAAAACTACGCAATTGTTTTTTGTGGAAATGGCATATTTGAAATTTGTACTAAAATATTATGAGTAAACGGTCTTCATTAAATTCAATATTCTAAAAGGCTTTTAGTAAAAGCTAATTTATGTTTTCTTTTGGCCCCCAAACAAGTTTTACCTTGAGACCAACCAACAGAAGTATTGGGAAATTGCTGCCGACGTTTTTTATTACATTCAGTCTACGATAGTACTAGCAAAGCTAGATTGCACACATCTTCTGCTTTCTTACATGACAGGTGGTGAAAGCAATACAGATTTTAACAAATGATGAGGTATTCGCGGTATCGAACTGTTTTCTACGTGACCTGCAATTTTTGCTGACTTCTATGATATAGTTTTTCATTGATTTGATATAAAACTTAGAAGATTGCTTGCAGCTTTTACAAGTTATAAATAGTCAGTAAAAGAAAGCTTTGATGTTTAAGGTTACCCCAGTATACTCGTACCCCTTTTTTGTAAAGAAGAAAAGGAAGTCTTTCTTAAATTTCATTACTGTGTCTGACACCATTCTTAGAATGTTGGTTCGTGTACCTGTATTGATTGGAAAAGGTACATGTGCCTTGAAGTGGATTTTATTAAGCGGAGCTGATAAAGTTAAAAATACCCTACAGTAAAACATTATTTTGTGTATTTACAAAGAAAAACAAGCATACACAATGTTGGTTGGGCTGATATTAGAGGTCTAAAAATTATAAGCCCTTTTGTAACTTTTATGATTCCTAAAGTAATGTAAAGTGCCAAAATCTCGGTCGTCGCGTTGTAGCGTTTGACGATGTTTTTCTTGCGGGATGGCTTCATTCTGTGCAACAAAGTCGTACGCAGATTGCAAAATGGAGCACTCAAAGCCCTCTGTCTAAATGTTTGGAAAACAATTGGAAGTTTGAAGTGCTTAGATTTTTTACAAGATGGCACTTTGAAGCCACCATTCTAAATTAAGCTTTCTATTGTATCAAAAATTGCGACAGCCGTCTTTGTTTTCACTTTTGCATTAAACTATATTGGTTTCATTCATATACTTAAATGCTTGTTGTACATCAAAAAAGCTTCAAAATTGTAAAAAGAATGTTTGACACGACATAACTTTGTATTTAAAGAAAACGAGTACACTTAGTTAGCCATGGAATTTATAGGAATAATAAATAGATATTTCAAAAAATGAATGCACGTCCCAATTCTCAATGTGTGTAATTTCATTTCATAAATAACCAAAAGAAACAGATACATATGTTGTCCATAAGAACTCGCAAGTTCATGCAATTACCGACTTCTATCGTTTTGTCCTTCACCGTTAGTAACCAGTAGCGCAACTGACATATTATGATTATTATAATGATATACTATTTATTTTTCTACATTGGTCTTACTATGGTTTTATAGTTTCATTGACGCAGGTAAACTACACGTGGATAAGCCCCATATATTTTAATTAAAGCTTTAACAAATATGTTTTTCAGTTTACCTAAACCTTGATTCGTAAAAGCCTAATAATTATGAAAATATAGAAGTAAATACGTACAGCCAATACAAGTGTTCACCCGGAAGAACATTCTGTCGACTTTTTCCTAGTGCTGTCAACAAAATAGCGTCTCGTTTAAAAAATACTGTAACTCTAACAAACTGCCAATTATCTGGAGCCAGGAAGAAAAACCAGAGGTTACTTTATTTGAAGCGTACATTCCATTAGTAATGTCATATCGTTTGTGGAAGTTGCAACACTCTGCTTACCAACATTTCTAAAAATCATGACATCATTAATAATAGAAGCATTCAGAATTTCCGATAGGTTTGCGAAGTATTTCTACACGACCTACCCAATACAGTTTAGCGCCCAAATATTTGCTTTCTCGTACGAAAAAAGTTTCTGGCGTCTTGCAACATTCTATTTAATCTGGCTAGTGCCTACCATTTTTCTGTGGTTTGGATCTACGTTGTTTCTAATTATTGCACCTCAACTACCTAATTTTAAAGGCATACCTGCGGAACAAATTTTATTTTCACTGCTTATGTTGTCATTTTGGTTTTCTGTAAACTTGGTGAACCTAGCTTTGTTCTCAAAACTACAAGAAAATGTTTTCTACATGAACCTAGTTATAAAGTCACTTGGTCGGTTTTTGGGACTTGAAATTGCAGCCAGAGAAGCTAAACAAAGTCTACGATTTGAGCTGAGTAAGCTATTTTCTAAAAATGTTAAAAAACGCAAATCGATTGATATTGCAGGCTGTTTTGCGGTATTACTTACGTACACAACTATATTGTTTCCTATTGCATTTTTCATATGCTCTTTGGTTTCAAGACTGGATTCTTTATCCTATTTTGTTTATTATGTGTTTGAGTACGATAAATGGAGTAGTTTAGAAAGTCGCCTAATTTGTAGGATTATTACATCCTTGGCATCCACAATTTGTGTTGTTGAAGTCTGCCGAAGCTCTCGCACCGTTTTGCTACTGATAATATTAGGAACCGAAGGAACGAGCAAGCTTTTGAATAGAATTAAAACATTGGACAATATACTTGGTGTTGATGTTGCGCTTAAAAATTATAAGGACTTGTATTACATGCATGCATGGGCAGGTCGTGCACATTCGGGGCTAGCATTTGCTATTCTGGAAAGTGGAATACTTGTTGCGGTAGTTTTTTACACAGCAACTTTTGTAGGATGGCGAATACAGAGTCAAGTGGTATATTGGATAAATCCGCTTGCATCTGGTGCTGTAACAATTGCAATGGCGTTGGTTCTCCCCTTTACAGAAAAATGTGCAACTTGTAGCGAAGAAATGATTAAAGGTTGGAAACGTAGAATACAGCAGTTTCGGGAACATCCTATTTCTGTTGCGAAGCGCGTTCTGGAGTCGCTGCAGCCGTTTGCATACTATGTGGAAAATTTAGGCTATTTTAATAGGGAAAGAAAGTGTAAAACTTACTCTACAATTATTGAATGCACAATGAACGCTGTTTTAATGCTTCAAAGCTGTTTCTGATAGTATAACCAAATTCATTCAGTCTACACAAATAACTGGTTCAGTTGTCTGTTTATATTTCATATTCAGAACCGAATCCTGCATTACTCGCCCACTCACAAAAAGTTTCTTGACTAGCTACAAATTATTGACAATGTGTGGCAACTGCTAACTTTATATAGCAATTGTAAGCTTTCTATCGTTCAGCCATTCAGATAAAAAGTAATAATAAAGACTACAATCAAAATATTGCTGAGCATTTCTCAAATCGTTTCTTACAGTTACCAATTGGTATATTTTGATTGTCCAAGTGCATCAATTAAAACAAAATTGTACTGGAGAAAATTATTATGCAAAAATTTGTCACTAGGTTATTTGTACGTTTCTAGCGATAATTTACGTCATTCCAGTCAAAATATTCAATTATAAACCTTAACCTAAAAAGTTTTCTGTTTTATACATACTCATCAATATTAACTTTCTCGCCTCAGTTAATAAGTCCACTGCGTGGGCAGTAAATGTTTTAAGTGATATTCAAACCGCCTTGTAATTAATATTAGCTTCATTCTTGAAAGAAATTGCATGTTACTAGCATTTTCATTGTATTGTGCATACAGTCATACAGTAAGTTTTCTTATTCAACCTTTATGTTCATCTTGATCGAATGCCTTTGAAATAACGTATCTTTGTGCACTCAAGATTACTCATTGAGATACAGATACTTAACGCTACGAAGTAAATGTCAAAATGGATTTCAAGTTTTATAACAAGTTTTCGTATTATTTTATATATGTTCATTTAACTCTGTTCGTCCACAGTAAAAATAGTGATACGTTTGCACCTTGCGACACAAATTTTCAATTCTTTACTTCTCGGCTTATTAGTTTTCTAAAATTGCATGCAAAATCACACGTAATGTATTTTCATTCCTTGCCACCAAATTGTAACTTTGAAATGAAGCAATTGCGCTACATGATTTTAAATAGTACGTACAAAAACGATGTTGGAGTAGCATATCCCCACAAATTTAGTAAATCCTTTGCCCAGGTAATCGCTCCACTAGGAATGCAGGACGCCACACGTTTTAGTAAATACGTTTTTGACACTTTCTATCTACTTTCACTTCGTCCGTCAACAATTTTTGTGTTTGTGCATATTAAAGATTCACCTAAATCCAAAGCTGGTATTACAATTTACCCAAAATATAGAGGATTACCAGCAATTAAACTACTGTTGCAAATAGTCTCACGGGATGTAACAATTACGCAGTACTACTGTTTTGAATATTGTGAAAAAGGAAAAACTTGGAAAATCTTAAAAGGCCAATTCGAGCATCTTATTTTACAGCCACTCGTGCTACACAAATACCTTTTCAAAAACTCAAATAAGCGAAAAATTGAAAATAGAGTTAACGAAGTTATAGCACATATACGTTGCCATCGTGCTGTTAGACGTTCTTGTTTTTCAAAACATGTATCTCCAATAATAGTAGCAAAAACGCTGAACTTTACTATCAAATATGTTAAAATCAAAAGCAGTTCCCGCTGGGGTATTAGTTCTCAGTTTATTTCTTACGCGTTGGCGTTGGATAGCTACGAAGATACAGCTAAAACTGTGGCACATCTGAAAACAGGTCTATTATTCCAAGAATCGTCAGGCAAATATGTTTATTATTGTTCAGAAAAGTATAAATATAGTTCAAAAGTTATTGTTAGTCTGCACTCTTGGCTAGGTATTATAACACCAAAATGCGTGTTTGTTCTTGTAGTATCCATAGTTCTTATTTTAATCATGGTTATCGTACTTGAAAAGCGAACATTTTGCGCTAAGGATATGTTTGACGTGGCGGCATTACTAGTTGGATCTTCCATTACGTTATATTACAAACAAACAAAAGTCTGGTACCTGTTTTGTTTCCTTGGAATGGTTTTTACTCAGTTTTATTCCAACATTGTCACTAGTCAAGTTACAATTCGAGTGGACAAGAAACCGTACAGTTTCTTAAAACAAGTTTTACTTGCCGACTATAAACTCTGGTTTCCAAGGAATACACACTATAGTCCTCAAACCTGGGAATTAAGATATAAAGAATACGAAAGAAGGGGCTTGCTACATTTTTTCAACATGAGCATTTATCATAACATTTCTGCTTACACTGACAAATCAATCCCAAAATTAGTAATGAACAAACATTTGTATTTGTGGGGTGGATATAGTGCTGTTCTTCATTTTCTTACGATAAACAAACATATACAGAAGCTCCGACCTGGTACGCTAATAAAGTGTTTTGTGCTTTCTGAACAGTTAGCAAAAAGGACAAACTATTTTGCGGCATACACAGTCAATCGCTACTGGATATTAAAGTATTTTCAATCTATAATGGAAAGTGGAATAAAAAATAAATGGGATAATTGGGGATCGTTTTCTTTTAAATTAAAATTCAACTTAACAGGTAAAAAACTAAATGTTGACCAAGTGGTAACGGTGGGAGATTATGTTAATTTGGAGCATTTGATGGGTATTTACATCTTGCTTGGAGCGTTATGGACTGTTGGATGTTGCTTGTTGTTTACTGAAGTCGTGTACAACTGTGACATTAAATTATACGCCAAAGATGTTTTGTCAAGGTTGCGTTTATTGTACGTAAAATGTTTCAAATTAGCTACGAAATTGCTTGGAATAATTAAGCTATTGGTTGTACATTATATGCAGTGCGTGTCTTAGTCTTAGTAGAATTGTTAATAGTGGGATATATAGTTTGATCGAATTTTAAGTATTTTGAGATCAAAAACACAAATTTCAGTGCAAGGGTTTGCTTTTGTTGTAAAGGCATTGCCAATTTTGTATTCATCTCGGTTTAATACAAGAGTATACCACAAACAAGATAATATGGAATAAAGTAAATGTGCTAATACAACTTATAACTATTCGTCGTTGTAATTTATAACTATCAAATTATTTAAAAGTTCCAGAAGTAGCTTTATAATTTTACTTCTACGTACATACATACGCGCAGATTGGACAAAGTCCTTAGACAGGAAAGACTATAGGTGGGTGACGTCTTTTTCTTTGTCTGGAAGTAGCCATTGTAATAACTTAGCAACTGCAAACTACACACTTTGGTGGTTTCATTCGTTCTCGTCCAACTGTGCTCTCAAGTAGAAATGCATCTGAAGAGAAAAACTTTCAGCTTAAGCTTTGTTGCATAATTCACACTTGCGGTTTCTCACGGAAGCGTGCTCGCAAACGTGAAAAAGGGTAAAAACAGCTTCACAGATATGACAGTTGGCAGCACATACTATGTTTCCTTAGTGTGTACGCAAACCAACATATAAGATGGTAAACCCGGTTTTTGAGTTGTTTTAGAAGTTGCAAGGACCTTTGTTAATATATATTTTGACTCTGTTTCATAACCAAAATGGCGAAGGTTACAGACAGTGAAAACCAAGCTCATGTATGGTGTATGGTCTTGTTTATAGCATAAATGTCGCCATTTCCATACATTTATGTTCAATCAATTTCCAGTTGAAAAATAAAAAATCGAATTCCAGGATTTTGCTGTATTTAAATGCATACATTCCACAAGCTTTCATTATTATTATATTTGGGTAGTGAAAGTTTTACAGCACTTCTTACATGCTGAAAATAGAGTCAAGCAGAGAAGTTCTATTATTAGATTTCCCTGCAACTTTTTTCAGCTAATTAATTCGAAGCAATTTCACAAGCAGATCTATCATTCATGTCTACTATTTTGAACATGTAATGGAAAACGTAGCGTCTCCACGTAACGTGGAATGACAAACGAGTTAAAAGCAAAAATATTAATTTATTCTCTCTGTCTTTTAAAAACCTGGGTGATTCATAGTACGTCACTGCGTACCCTAATATACCTTATTACACAAGCCTTTGTATGGCTTACGGTTTATTAATGAATATGCTACGGAAACACTATATTTGAAAAGTTAATAGCTTTTATAGTTGCGCAAGCTGTTTTACGGAAAATTTGTTTGCTCCAGCTAAAATTGCAAAACTATTTAACCTTTCATCTACGGATTTACTCGGCTACACAGTAAAAACTTTTTAGAATTCATACATCGGTTGCAATAAATTCTTCCGCTAACAATGTAACGAAAGCTAATTGCAATGCAATGAATTCTCTTTAATGATAATAATACGACTCTTTTTGAGTTGTAAAATTTGCATAATAACATTGTTTGAGAAACTGAATCTACTTATGTATGGCTTGCTACTTTGTATAAGATGCGTAACCACCGTATCCAGATGGCCAGAGTACATTGATGGTGACTCAACATGCTAGTTTAACATTTAAAACAGATTGCATGGCTTTTAGTTTATTTTACTATAAATTTAACCTACGCACAACTTAGTTTGCCTAATCGAAACCACCCACGGATTTATAGTGTACAGCGTCCAAATGAAAGTACCAAAGATTTTACAAACTTGATAGCATTGATAGGGCTTTGAACAACGGAGCGGTATTTATTCGGATACAAGATGAACTAGTTTTCACACGCGCATTTGCACTTTCGTAATACGACCAAGACAACTTCAGGCAATCTACCCATCCAGAAAAAAACAAGCTCTTGCTAAACCTCTAAAAACTTTTTGCCCATTTCCCCCTACTTAACAATATCCGCAGTCAGATACAACCTTCATTGCAATTCTTGACGTTGAGCAGTCAACACTGTAAATCCGTTTTTAATCCGTTAAAATAAATCCCGAAAATGGAAGTAGAAGAAATATTTGGTAATACAAGTGTTCCCTCAGTTCTCAATAGTGAAAGCAGTAATTTTACATCTGTATGTGTTTTCAAGGAAATATACAGCTTTTCCGACTTTATTAATTTACTTCAAAATCAGGCTTGCTACAAGCATTCCATAAGATACACCGTGTGTTTGTGTGTAGCCAATTTGCTCGTTTTTGTATTTGGGTTGCTTGGCAATTCCTTAGTAATTTATGTGAACACACTAAAAACTCAAACGTTAACGGTATCTAACATATTTATTCTGAACTTGGCGTTTGCCGACATGATGGTGATCTTATGCTGTATTCCGCCGACTTTGTTGTCAAACTTGATTATACGTAAGTTTTTCTTCCCCTTTAAAATAAGTTTGCTTCTAAATGTACAAGACTACTAAACAGTATAACTAAATTTTGGGTTTCAATTAAAGCTTGGGTATTTGGAGAAACAATGTGCAACCTTGTTGCGGGTGGTCAAGGCGTTTCCATAGTTGGCTCAGTGTATTCTCTAATGGCAATTTCTTTTGATAGGTGAGTTTGATCTTGCATTAAACTTAAATATTTAATTAAGTTCAGCTAGCTGCATTATTACTAAACCTTGAGTTATTGCTGTTTCTCTTAGATTCCGGGCAATTCATCAAACGCATGGGATAATATCAAATTTTGCTAAGCCACAAGCCATGAAAACTGTATTCGGTATTTGGATATTTGGTATAGTTATCACACTTCCATGGGCATTTAGGTTTGAAGTAGTAATGTTAAATCCATACGTGAACATACATCGTGGCGAGCATTTTCTCCCATTCTGTCACGAAGTGTGGGAAAGCACAGCACATGAAAACACGTACTTTCTCTTAGTTCATGTGTTTCTGTGTTTTGTTCTGCCCGTGGTTGTGATCACTGTCTGCAATGGAGTTATTTGGAAAAACACGTCTAGCAATGAATGCAGTCATGGCACCAACATTCGACGGCAATCGAGCACTACTAGTACCGAAGAACGAAAGCGCAGAATAATAAAAACTTTTAGTGGTCTTACCTTTATATTCTGTTGTTGCTGGTTACCACTATACTTAGTCATGGCAAGGGCAAAAATTTTCTACGATGAAAATTTTCAAGGAACTCCCCTTGAGCAAGAATGGATGCACAAGTTAATTCCGGTGGCACAATTACTTCGTAGTTGCAACAGTTGCGTGAATCCTGTACTTTATGCGTTACTAAGCCAACATTTTCAGCAGAGTTTAAGAGAAATATTTGTGTAGGTTTTAGTCAAATGCAAATTTTGGTTAGTAGCATGTAAAACATGAAACCGCCTTCTGATCCGAAAACAGAAGTTTCACCGCCTCTAAATATTCTGTTGAAACTATATTTATGCAAATGATTTTTGCCCTTTGGCGCTGTATTTTATGTTAAATCTTTTGGTTTATACCAGAAGTGATTTAGAAAATAAAAAATGAAACAAGGTGCGTTTTACCTAACGTAAAATCTTGGTTTATCTGTTTTTCATCTTTATAATATCGTTAAAATAATATATCGAAGAACCACCTACATACGGCGTACAAGTTCTGGAACCCCAAATGCTAAATTAAGGACGGGTCAACTATTCCAATGATGGAAACAAAATACATAAAACCTTGCAAAATCTTTCTAAATACTTCTAGACAAAACCCGACTTTTCTGTCTTGGCTGCCTACCTAAACAAGACTAATGATGAATTGCAATTTTGCATCCCTTTTATATTACTTTTACACAAAGCCCCGGCTCAAATGTTAGAAAATTGTATATTGCTTCGAAATAAACGTTTTATGGCTAACTTTTTTGTGAGACAAAAACGAAACATTTCTTTAAATCGAAGCACTCACATAAAAACTACGATTGTCAACATTAATAATTATTTGTTATTAGCAAACAAATGAAAATTCAAAAAAAACGAAGTTCAACTTCAATGTGGGTTCAAATCAAAGCTTTCACCGGTGGTAGTCAATTTAGATAATCCAAGTTTATAATAATAAACTTTCACATAATGACCTGAAAAAACAACAACAAAGAAAGAAAGAAAAATGTAAAAGAAACACATAAAAAATACAAGCTCATTCACTTATAAAATGGAAAAATACAATATATTTTTGCAAAAAATATTACACTGCGATTCTTGCACGTGATCTTTGAATTTTCCATCATGGTAAATGGGTAGAATATTTTAAATTAGAGATAATCTTTTTCGTCCTGGGAAAAATCTGCAATCGTCTCTGGGATTATCATAATAAATATAGGTGATCCAAAAATACGAATCCTCCCGTGTATAGGAGTATTTTTCCAGGGATAACCGAGTACTTGTGCAACAAAACTCTGTATTTTGTCCCTGTAGTGTACTTTTAGATTGCAACCAGGTCACATTTAGTTAGGCCCCCAGATTTTTCCTCGTACTCTCGAAAATGTTCCAAACTTTTAGAACAGAAATTGTCATAATTGCAAAACTTCCATGTCCTACTACAGTAACCAACCAAACTTTTCACACATTAACACAAAAAAAATTATATGACGAATTATCAAGTTGCCCGTTACAGTAAAGAAAGTTATCTAAGATTTTATGCCAAATTTTTTAATTTTGTTGCATCTTAGTTGAACCCATAAGCCAATTCAAACAATTATTTTCTAAAAATGAAAGGATGACTGAAATACCATCAACTGGATGTAATCATTGCCACATATCACGTGTAATACTATGAATCCACTATGATGAAATCCAAGGTTAAGTTAAGTGTAAATTATGCTGCATACAATTGCGGCGACTGTTTTTGGAAAGTGTCTGCAATTTTGTTTTTTCATCTTGGGCATGGTTATTATTAATGCAAATTTCGTAGGTAGTAAAATTCATAGGTACCAAACTTTGAGTAGCGAACCTCAAGTAGGATTATTCGTGCAATTTCATAGTTATTGTCTCCATTTTGTCGACTTTGACCGCCATCTTGCCGGTATCGCAACGGCCAAACGGGTTAACTATTTCTTTTCTATTTCGAGACCATTTCTGCCTGTTTGACTAAGCTGAGAGTTTCGGATTCACTACAACTATCTAACTCTCTACCACTACTATCCACTATATTGTTGCCTAACTGACTGTCCGTTTGCAACTAGGTACCTTAAATGTGAGCTGCACTCTAAAAGTACACTGCTGGGAAAAATACAGAGTTTTGTTGCACAAGTACTCGTTTTTCCCTGGAAAAATACTCCTATACACAGGAGGATTCGTATTTTTGGATCACCTATATTTATTACGATAATCTCAGAGACGATTGCAGATTTTTCAATATACGAGAAAATACATGCCTTTAAATTATACTTTTTATATTTTACAAATTTTACTCTTTGTAAAAACAATTTCTGAGAGCCACTGTAAATATCTAACACAATTATAATGTGTTTCACATTTCTTCAATTTTTAGTGCTTTAAAAGTTTGATATATCAGAGTTTGTTTGCAGTAGTAATTAAAAATTTATTAAAAGTTTCTGTTTCGTATAAAACAACTGTTTGTTATAAAAAGAAAGTATGTCATCAGTTGATTTGTACGCCTACTACTGCAGTTTAAAAAACTAATGTAATCTTTTGATTTCTCTATTACTTTATGGCGTTATAGAAACCAAATGTATAAACTACATGAGTAATAATATTGATTATAGTGTACTGAAAACCCAACTAAGCCAAATACGTCGCACAAATTTTATTGTTGCCTTGGGCAGCATTAGGCAAATGGATTGCAATTTACCTAATTGTAGTAAAGTGGGAGTGGAGTATCCCGGAGTTATTTAATAGCGTATGTGGAAGTCAATTGATGTAACCTAGGAAGTTCTTTATTTGTTTTGTTTCAGCTACAAACATTGCGTAACAAAAAATGAAGGTAACTAAACCACCCACGCGAAAAAGAACTACAAAGTCACTTTCCAAACATCACCTTTGTTGCTGTTATAATTATGTAAGGAGAACGGAAGTCTTACTGCAATTGTAATTTCCTGAACAAGCGTAAAATACCATATCTGATCTGCGTTAGTGTATCTGAGAATATAAATTTCAAAAAGTTCATACAAGTATTATATAACAAATTTTATATATTTTTATGCGTGAGAGTTTTGGTATATGGCTGCTTCTGCAAGCACTCTTTTCGTGGGTGGCTGATTACCATTTTTTCCGGTGGTTTATTTCTCACAATTTTTTCGGACCACTAAATAAAGCATACAAAACTGTATCCAAATATTTGAATAATTTCCATGTTTGCTACTTTGCGGTTACAAATTGCTAATATTTAAGTTTATTGGAAGACGCACAATAGAGAAAACCAAAAACTATGCATTCTTTATATCTATAAACTAGTATTCATATATATACAAGCAGGTGCGTCAGTTTCACACGCAGATGTTGTGCAAACAATTAGACATTAAAATGATCATGAACCTTTGTTTTTACGGCGCACATCCTGCCCCGACCTATATAAAGAGGGTCTAGTAATTTGGAACACAACGTTTTTTGCGGCATAACAGGTCGGCAGATAATTTTTCCGTGATCAGTAACTATTTCCTAGAAACAATTTCTAGAGCTACTAGCAAAATATTATATTTATTTTTCAGATAAAAAAATTATTAAGCATTCACTGGTTCAATTTATTGAGGTTTTGATTACTTTGTTTGAAACATTTTGTGAAATTTGCAGACAACTTATAAAGCAAGCAGGACTTGTATAGTACGTACTCAACTTACAGATGGTAATGTATGTTTGTTTTAAGGTTTAAATTTTTAAGTTTTTTATTACGCAGTTTATATTTACATTTATCAAAACATACCAAGTTATTTTTTTCATTTTTGGGGCATTTTTAAAACATACTTATGAATTCTCAGAATTATTTTCAGTATGATGAGTTGGATGTAAAATCAGGTATTTTTAACGATGCTAGTTTTACATAAACTAATACTGTTTTTTCATACAAAATGCAAAAAAGAATTCTAACATTATATCAGCCCGAGTAGTCAAAGATCAACCGCATATTAATTAAAAACCTTGTTTGTAAAAGTGCTCTGATATATTAGACAGGCTTTTCTTTGTGACATATATATTAAGGTTCACGTTAGTGAACATTTACTCCAATCATCTTGATGTGTCTGGCCGTTCCTCCCTCCCTCCGTCCCTCCGTAAACACGATAACTCCTCAACCGTCTGACCTATTCCAAATTCGTTTTCTGTTATCAATAGCTACGCCTCTTGCGGCAATCCCTATTGATTGTCAGGTCAATCCGATAACCAGAAGATACCCAAAAAGTACCTTTTCTAAACTAGTATTTTCTGCTGCATTTAAAGGCCGTAGAGCTACAGCATTTACACTGCCGACATGGTAATAATACCAAATATTAAAAATTGGTCCTTTAAGGTACTAACATGCAATTAAAGGTAACCAAGGTTACCCACATGCAATTAAAGGTAACCAAAGGTACCCATCAGCAATTAAGGTTACCCACATGCAATTAAAGGTTACCCACATGCAATTAAAGGTTACCCACATGCAATTAAAGATTACCCACATGCAATTAAAGGTTACCCACATGCAATTAAAGATTACCCACATGCAATTAAGATTACCCATCAGCAATTAAGATTACCCATCAGCAATTAAGATTACCCACATGCAATTAAAGGTAACCAAAGGTACCCATCAGCAATTAAGGTTACCCACTGCAATTAAAGGTAACCGAGTACCCATCAACAATTAAGGTTACCCACTGCAATTAAAGGTAACCAAAGGTACCCATCAGCAATTAAGGTTACCCACATGCAGTTCCAGAAGTAAAATCAATTTTGGGGTAAAATATCTCGAAGCTTCCAGAAGTTTAATCAGTATTGGGATAAATATTATATCTGGCAGCTTCGAGAAGTAAAATCGGCAATAGGTACCTGGTTGTGGTTGCTTTCACGTGAACCTTTCTTCAACCTTACATAGGGTTTATTTTCATCACAAAATCTACCTGCACAACAAAACTCCACACTCATTGCAATTTTGGTTGTAGAGCAGTTAGGACGCTACAATCTTCGTTTTTCATACTACGCAAACGTATGCCAATACAATGGAAGTGAAAGCATTACTTGGAAGCACTCAAGTTTAAAGAGTGAAAAACCCAGTTTTCCGCTTGTTTGTTACTTTCAAGAATTGCACAACCGTTTCAAGTTTATTGCTTTATTTCAAAACAAAGTTTGCATAAAAATGGAAGTAGAGGCTACATTTGGTAATACAAGTGCTCCGTCACTCTTCAATAGTGAAAGCAGTAATTTCACATCTGTGTGCATTTTTCAGGAACTACACAGCTTTTCGGATTTTATTAATATATTACAAAACCAGGCTTGCTACAAACATTCCGCAAGATACTCTGTGTTTTTGTGTTTGGCAAATTTACTTGTTTTTGTATTTGGGCTGCTTGGAAATTCTTTAGTAATTTATGTAAACTTAGTAAAAACACAAACCCAGACGGCGTCTAGTATTTTTATTCTGAATTTGGCATTTGCTGACATGATGGTGATTTTATGCTGTATTCCATCTACCTTGTTGTCCAATTTGATTTTACGTAAGTTTCCTGAATTTCAAGTTAAGCTACCTGTTTATTTAAATGCTATGCTAACAGATTTTTCTTTTTTACAGCCTGGGTATTTGGAGAAACCACGTGCAAGCTGATTCCTAGTGGTCAGGGAGTTTCTTTAATATGCTCGATATATTCTCTTGTTGCCATATCGTTTGATAGGTAAGTCTCAATATCTTTTAGTTTGTTTGTTAGTATAGTAGGTTTTATAGATTAAAATCTTGCCAAAAGAAGTTGCTAAGTTTTGTTTTTGATTAATTGATTATTTGCCCTTAGATTTCGAGCAATTCACCAAACGCTTGGAACCATGTCCAATTTTGCAGTACCACAAGCCATAAAAACAGTTTGTTTTATTTGGCTGTTTGGATTGTGCATTACACTTCCGTGGGCATCTACATTTGAAGTAGTGATGTTAAATCCGTACCAAAACCAAGGTGGACGCCTGCATCTTCTACCCTTCTGCCATGAAGTGTGGGAAAGCCAAACACAGGAAAACTTGTACTTTCTTCTAGTTCAAGTGTTTTTCTGCTTTCTCGTCCCAGTAGCTTTAATAACAATTTGCAGTGTAATTATATGGAGAAATACAAACATCGGCAGCTCCTCTTCCAGCAATGATACCCAAGGTCAATCCAACGCAAGAAATATTCAACAAGAACGAAAACGTAGGCTTATAAAAACGTTTACCGGTCTAACGCTAATATTTTGTTGCTGTTGGCTACCACTTTACATGATCATGGCCAGAGTGAAAATTTTCTATGATGAGAATTTTCGAGGAACACCGCTTGAACAGGAATGGATGCACAAACTGATTCCTATGGCACTGTTACTGCGAAGTTGTAACAGTTGTGTAAATCCTGTGTTGTATGCTTTACTCAGCCAAAAGTTTCAACAGACTTTTAAAGAAATATTTGTATAAGATGTACTCATTATTCTTTTTAACTTACAGCATTTTGCAATTAAAGTTAGCATGTTAAGTAAGATCAGGATGTGTTATAACTACCTATTATACAAACAAGTTAATAAAATTATAATATCAAGTTAATATCTGTATAGTCAACGCTCTCATGCTGTCATGGAAGCTTGCTTGCATTTTTTTCAATTTTGTTGAGTTAGTTCTGATCAACTAACATTCTCATGCAACATTTTGTTTTGCAAACTGCATGCAAACAGGTATTTAAAGAACAATGGGCAGCATTTAATTTAGTGGAACAATAACTGGGATTAATATTTGTAGAAGAAGGTTGGCTGAATCATTATATTCCATTTACCGTACATGTCAATATTTCATGTTACCTTGTTCAGTAATAACTTGAAGCAGTTTTTTAAATGCCAGGGTTCAAATTTCAATGATGAACAATTGCAATGCATCTGTTTAATTAAACTGGTACTCGCTCGGCTTTTTTGAGATTTTGCAAAAATGCCGCTTGAGCCAAAATGGATGCATGAGTCTCGTTTCGAGCTAAATTGAGACTAAATTGAATTTTGTATTCATTGAAGTTTTTGTATGAAACGTGTGTGTAAAGTACTACATGTACTGCCTTTCTCTATATGTCATCTTTAAAAGATGACCTTTTCTCTTGGCTCAATTACATCAAAATATATCTTAATTATTACTGTACATCCATATACATTGTGTAATGAAACGTGTCACAATTCCATAACACTTTTGCAACTAATTATTTTTATTTATAGCAATTTGTGTAACCTTTAACATTTTACGTGAAGTATTTCGAGACTTGAAAAAAGAAAATGCGGCACTTGTTTTATAAAACAAAACTAGGCTTTACCATTAGCGCTGTATTGTTCTAATAATACGTTTATTCTGTACGCACGTACGTATGGTTTTACGGAGATTTTTTTACGTTTACCCAAGTTGCTAAACACTGTCCAGGTTTGCGTTTACTCATCAGCAGAAACCAAATAATAATCATGGAGATGTAGTCCCGTTTTGTACACTAAAAATAAGCTTCGAGCTCAGGTTGTAAATTAATTTCTTGCCTTTAGCAACGTAAAACATTTAGTTCAGTTGTAATACCATTCCAAAAATTGTTTTACAAGCATATGTGATCAATCTTGGTGCACGTAACAAAACGAGTGAGTTAAAGTAGACTTTTGGTTTGTATCGCCGCGAGTGAAATACGGGACAACAAATCTTATTCACGGGAAATGAATCATGTCATCAGTTAACTGTTACATATGCTTGAAAGTCATGTATAAAAAATCCACCTACACCAAAACTGCCACCCACAAGCATAAATAAAAATAAACAGAACAACAACACTGGTCACATACAATAAAGTTGTTACATATCAGGTCACTTTTTGCAAATCTATTTATAATCCCTTTAGTAAGAACTAATTTCCATTAGACTTCTTGTGGCAAACTCGCACAGGCACAAAATTTTGTGTTTCCTGTTATTGGCTCTAGACTTAAAAACTACTGAAGAATTGACAGGTATGTTACATTAACTAACTCGGTAATCTTGATGTTCACACATTGCCCCTTGTTTCTAATTCCAATTCCAGGAATGCGATTACCTATGCTGGTAGGTGTTTGTATTGTAAAATGAACAATCTAGAAGTCACGAATGCTTTCTCTACATGTTTATGATGCTAATAAGTAATACAAAAGCAGGTGGGACAGTTTCAAACGGGGGCGTTAAGAATCAACAAACACTTCAGGCATTTTCTAATAAAATGCTAATACTCTTTTCTGAAAACTGAAAGCATAAGATGCTCGTCAAACACAGTATAATCTAAGGTCTACTTGTTGTTACAAAACTATCTGCAAAACTAACCTCCGCATTCATTACATTTTCGGACGTTTAATGGTTAGGACGCGTCAACTTTCTGTCTTTGGTACTTTTTAAATAATTTGTCATTAAAATGGCAGCAGAAGCATTTTTTGAAAACACAACAGAGCTCTATGAGCTTTCAATAAATCAGAGTGAGAATAAAATTTTTGTAAATGTATGTGACTTTCAAGAATTGCACAATTTTGACGATTTCATTGCCGTATTTCAAAAGAAAGCTTGTTACAGACATTTCACAGAATACTCCGTGTTTTTGTGTATGGCAAACTTGCTTGTTTTTGCATTCGGTCTTGTTGGGAATTTGTTAGTGATTTACGTAAACACAATAAAAATACAAAATCACATTCAGACACCGTCTAAAATACTTATTATAAATTTGGCAATCGCTGATATGATGGTGATTTTGTGTTGTATTCCAACAACATTACTCTCAAACCTGGTTATACGTAAGTTTCTTCAATTTTAAGTTAACCTATCAATTAAATCGGTTTATCTAATAAATTCTATCAATATAATTTCTTAGCTTGGATATTTGGAGGAACCATGTGCAATGTGGTTTCTGCTAGTCAACGCGTTTCAATAGCTTGCTCTGTATATTCACAAGTCGCTATTACGCTTGACAGGTAACTTCAAAGTCTATTATAAATTTTGAGTTGGAATCGCTAATTCAAATTAATAGTACGAATCCTTGCCATGCTTTCAGATTCCGGGCAGTCCATCAAAGA
The DNA here is from genome assembly GCA_029691765.1 of Entomobrya proxima. Lineage (NCBI taxonomy): Eukaryota > Metazoa > Arthropoda > Collembola > Entomobryomorpha > Entomobryidae > Entomobrya > Entomobrya proxima. Next base: position 33,348,798 of record CM056170.1, on the reverse strand, counting down.
CTATGCACCTTGTCAAATTTTACAGTATCACGAGCTTTAAAAATTGTATGTTTTATTTGGTTGTTTGGAATAACCATTACGTTTCCGTGGGGATCGTCGTTTGATGAAGCAATGTTTAATCCGTACCAAAATGAAGTGGATCCTGTAAATCTTTTACCTTTTTGCCATGAGGTGTGGGAAACTAAAACCAGAACAAAAGACAAGGCTTACTTTCTTCTGGTCCATGTGTTTTTGTACTTTCTCCTACCAGTGATTTTGATGACAGTATGCAGTGTAATTATTTGTAGAAATGCAAACACTGATAATTCTTCATCTAACAATGATTCAAGTATTCAAAATCAACTAAACATTAGAAATATTCAGCTAGATCGAAAGCGCCGACTATTCAAAGTTTTTGGTGGTCTAACTATTACATTTTGTTGCTGCTGGTTGCCCATATATGCAATCATGGCCAGAGTAAAAATTTTCTATGATGAAGATTTTCGTGGAACACTGCTTGAGCAGGAATGGATGCACAAACTTATCCCTGTTGCGCAGTTACTGAGAAGTTGTAACAGTTGCGTAAATCCTGTGGTGTACTTATTACTCAGTCAAAGATTTCAACAGAGTGTTAGAGAAATATTTGTTTAAAATCTGTTTAAATTTAGATTTGATTTTGGGCCTTTTTGTACAAAAGTCTTACTAAATACTGGTATGTGTGTTAACTTATATAATAATAATTAAGTCAATTTTCAGTTCAACACTGAAGATTTATGTAAGATCTTTGTAATTTCCGCAATTCTAAACGTATATCAGCATTTAGGCAACAATATAGCTTACAAATGTATCACATCTTACTAAATATACTTTGACTTCCGAATACTGTATATTTTTAATGACTTTTTGTTTGGATTTTATGTATGCTGATTATGACACATTGCACAATTTTGTTAATATATTTTTATATAATCAAGTTAATAGCTAAAGCTAATCAATACTCATACAAAGAGCTTACACAGGATATCCGCCCTTCAAACATTATGCAAGTGGTAGTTACCTTGCGTTACATTTTCAGCTTTTAATTGGTAATTGAATAAATGGCATAAGAGCGTTTTAAAATGTGTTCAAATAATGTTGAATAATCCAGCTTACAATTATTTCATTTGAGGAAGTCAATCATTTCATCCAGATTTTCAATTTCAGGTTTTACATTTAAGTCAATAGTAACCATACTGCCACTTCCAGGCATCCTATTTCAGCGTACTATCCTCTCCCGGTGAAAGCTTGAGCAAAACTGCTGCCTGCACTAAGAAAAGCTTGCTTTTATGTAAGTAAAAGGACCACCCAAATAGTAATAGCAGTGTGTGAAATGAAAAATTCTCTGTTCTATTGTAATGCCCACATAATACCAGAGAGTGTTAAATTTATTGCAAGGCAGGGCAATTTGCTGAAGGAATCGTTTGCAAAACGGAAAAGGCAGCGCGGTCTGCTTCTTCTTTTAGAAAGATCGTTTCCTTTTAACTTTCACATCCAAACGTCACGCATTGCTTCTTCGTTGAAAGATGTCGTCGTACGTATTACTTTGTTTTCATACGCCTTTACCTGTTAAGATTTATGTTCTCCTCCTCTGGAGTTTGATTACTCTGTGTTGGAACCGATTGCTGATGAAGTGGTAAGTATAGAGGAAATAATCAGGTGTTTTTTGAAGATTGATTGATTAATGGTGGATTTTTGGGTGATTTTTAGGATCCCCACTTGCAGTTCTTGGAGTTGGATCCTCATTGAAATATTAAAATGTATTCAGAGCTAGCGTTGTTGCCGGAATTTGAAACATTACGGTGGAACGTAGTTGCGTCTTTAACACAGCGACTTTAAAATGCGACTAAATTAATTCTGCGCAATATTGCTAATTCAAACATTTTATAATTGTTGCAAATTGTTTTGTAGCATTGCAGAGTAACACAATACCTAAAAATTCCACTAAACACACAACGTAATAAATGTATATTCCACGTTTGATTTATTTTTCATTGAAAAAAACAATAAGCTATTCTGCTTTGATTTTATTCCTAGTGTAATATATGCTGCTAACCAAGTCTTATGAAAATGAAAGGTAGAGACAATACGACGATAGTAACTGTAAGACTATGACTTTAATGTCCGAAGACCAGAAGAAGAGTGTCATGACTTTTACAGAGTGATGGCTTTTTATAACATTGACTTGAGCACACAGAAGCTGTGCTCTAAAACATTAACATAATTAGAGACGACAAGTAGGCAGCTACTCAAATAGGGTTTTGGGTAGCAGCCCAAGTACAAAATATGTTTGCATATTTTACATTACTTTTTCCCCTAAACTGACCGACAGAGTATAATGAAAGAAAAGCTAATGACTTGTAATTTTAGAGTAACGACCTACACGACGAACTGGAACCTAATTGGTTGGGTTTGAAGCTGGCGTGACTGAAGAATGTTGATGACCGAGATGTTGAGTTAATGAACTTCCAGGTGGAACCGGGGCTGATGAACTATTGGGACGGAGATGATCCACATGACGTCTAAACTGGCGATCACCGATCTGGACACGATAAGAGACAGGACCGGTTGGACTAATGATGGTTGCTGGTGACCATTTTTCTTCTCCCTTCGAAAAAGACTTTACCCAGACGGACTGCTGCGGCTGAAAACGACGCATCTTGACACTACGATTGTAGTGAGCTTCTTGTTGTTGTTGAGCTGCCTGAACAGTGGACTTGATATCCGGGTGAACCAGATCCATTAGCGTCCGTAATTTCCGATTTTGAAGGAGTTCAGCGGGAGTAGCACCTGTGGTTGAATGAGGAGTACTGCGGTACTGTAGTAGAAATCTGGGTAGAGCCATGTTTGCTGGGATGTCGGTTGCTCGCATTGCATTCTTGAAAGTGCGCACAAATCGCTCGGCTTCACCATTTGACCTAGGATGATAAGGCGACGACAATACATGGTTAACCTTATTATTAATGCAAAATTGTTCAAACTCGCCTGACGTAAATTGTCGACCATTGTCAGTAACAAGTTGCTGTGGCAGACCAAAACGAGCAAAACTCTCTGCAAATCTAGTGTACGTTCCTGGCATCTTGATGTCCTTCAGCATGACATCGGAAAAGGCCTGAAAGATAGCTGGAGAAGACGCTATGCCTTGAGGTAAAACATTATACCGATACAACCCACGGTGGGTATTGATTACTAAAAATTTCCTGCATTCCATGGCAACCTCCATTTGATGATACGCGTTTATACCATCCAGCTTGGAGAAACTGTCACCACCACTGACGGCAGCAAAAATATCATCCGGTGAGGCAATGGGGTACTGGGTGACATTTAGCTGTGAGTTTACAGTAGTCTTGAAGTCACCAGTGATCCGTACTTTACCATTTGGCTTCGCAACGACAACCAGAGGGGATGCCCAGTCGCTATGATCAATTTTTGTGATGTATCCGCATTTCTCCATTTTGTCAAGTTCCATGTCAACCTTGGAGCGAACAGCGTACGGCAAGGGACGTGCTTTTAGGAACCTGGGTACAGCATCATCCTTGAGGTGGATCCGTGCCTGATAACCGGTGATCCTGTCTGAGGATGTTGGTGCGGCAAACACGTCTCTAAACTCGCTGAGAAGTGACTTTAGGGAAACTAAAGAAGCTGTACTGTCAATTTTGTTCACTTGAATTTGTGAAACGACACTTTTCCAATCAATTTTTATTAGTTTTAACAAATCACGACCAAATAATGAATCATGCTCACATACCGGGACGTTGTGGGTTACCACCTGACCATTGTGCTCAATTGTGCACGTAAGTTCTCCTAGGGGTGCAAAAATTTCTTTCGTGTAAGTACGAAACAGACGACGTGATTTCACTAGAGGTGGAGATCCGGCCTTCAACCAGAAGTCTTTTGATAGAATGGTTATGCCTGTTCCGGTATCGAGTTCCATTTGGTGATCAATTCCATTGACTTTTGTATTGATTGTGATGATATTGTCCGTGTCGGCTGATTTTACGACTCGTAGATCTGTGATGATGAAGTCGTCGACTTGATTGCTATTTGTAACTGATGAGTTACCGCGTTGCTGGGGACGCTGCTGTTGAGGAGACGGCTTGCATAGCCTTGCAAAATGTCCTAACTTCCCACATGCCTTACAAACAACGTTGCGGTGGGGGCACTGACGCCATGACGTGTGGTCTTTGGCACCACAATTTGGACAAGAGGACTGGGGCTGCTGACTGTTGTTACTGGAAGAAGAAGGATTATTATAATTCTTATTTTTGTTTTTATAGTTAAACTTGCCCTGCTGCTGGGGAGCTTGAGACTGGTGGAACTTCTTGTTCCGATTGGACTTGAAGTTAACTGTCTTGTGGACCGATTCCTGAGGTGGGAGTCCAGAGGAGGATGACTGTTGCCGAATTAAATCTGTACTAGCCTCCGCAGTTTCCATTCCGGTGGCGGTCTGGAGAACATCAGCTAACTTAATGTTGTCATCCTTTGTGAAAAGTGTACGCTGCATGCGTTCACTTTGTAGTCCAAAAATAAGTTGGTCTCTCAATCTGGTTTCCAAATCAGATGTGAAATTGCAATGCGTAGCCAGTTCTCTGAGGGCGGCGAGAAATTGAGACACGGTTTCTCCGGCACGTTGTTTACGCCCCATAAACTTGAATCTCTCCGCTATGACCTTAGGTGCAGGCTTAAAATGATCCTTCATCTTGGTCACGAGTATGTCCAAGTTCATTGAATCCAGAGCGGTGGGTGCACACAAGCTGGTAAGGAGAGCGTAATTTTTTATTCCAATTGAAGATAGGAAAATTCCTCGGCATCTTTTGACCATGGCAGCATCCGTGGAGGAGGAATCCAGGGAGTTAGCGGCTAGGAATGACTCGAAGGTCCCTTTCCATACTTCAAAATCGTCTACGGTGGCGTCAAACGGCTGTAGAGTTCCAATTGTAGACATGATTTTGATGGTGGATCTGACAACAGCTGGAGTCTTCTTTTTCTTGAGTGGGGAGGTACTGGCTTGACCAACATGTTTGGGTGTTTTAGGTTTTACTGGTGACACCGGAGACTTCTTCTTGGGAGTCTTCTTTTTAGCTGACGAAGGAGATTTTGGAGGTGGCTCCAGAACTTCTGTAGATTCGCTATCTACACTCTCGTAATCAGCGTCTTCCTCGTTCTCAGCAGGATCAGCAGACTTATCCTTTTCTTCCTTCTTGGGAGGCATGGGAGCAATTCCCAAAAACTCAAACTTTTTGGTTAGCGGTACGCGAGGGGTGACGTGAGACTAGAATTCAACCACCTCGTCGCCAAATGTAATATATGCTGCTAACCAAGTCTTATGAAAATGAAAGGTAGAGACAATACGACGATAGTAACTGTAAGACTATGACTTTAATGTCCGAAGACCAGAAGAAGAGTGTCATGACTTTTGCAGAGTGATGGCTTTTTATAACATTGACTTGAGCACACAGAAGCTGTGCTCTAAAACATTAACATAATTAGAGACGACAAGTAGGCAGCTACTCAAATAGGGTTTTGGGTAGCAGCCCAAGTACAAAATATGTTTGCATATTTTACACCTAGTATTAACTTTAAAAAATCTAAATATTGGCAAAAAGCCAGGCGCACCCATTTAGTATATAAAGACCAACTTTTTGCTATTTTTCAATCCAAATTTTTCTTTATGAGTTTATAATCTTCTCTGGTAAGAAGACTTTTCCTTTGCAAAAACTTCCAAATTAAGAAATATACAATAAATTATACAATATACAATCACTGATTGTCAATCAGTAAAAAATTAAACAAGGCAGTAGTTGATTTTTGATCACTTACACTTCAGTCAAGGCCCACGTGTCTATTTAGACACCCAGCGTGTCTATATAGACACGTTCCAGAAAATTCTAATAATAAATTCACGTGTCTATTTAGACACGCTGGGTGTCTATATAGACACGTTTAAAAGTTAAATTTAACTACTTCGTTATGTGTACATTTAAAAATTTCTTTTAATTTCTCTTTAGATGTACAAAAATACAATTGAAATTTTATCCAATAAAATTTCAAATAACGCCATTTCTAACACTAGTGGGCTCTCCATTTATTTATTTGGGTCTGAATCTTTCAAACGCCACTGAGTTTTTGAACACATTTCCTTAATCTACAACACAAACTTGATTTTCTGTCAATTTTTGAGCAAAATCTGACGGAAGCTTTTTGAAATATCAAAATTTGAAGACAAAAAATTTTAAAATTCTTTACTAACCTTGAGTTGTCATATTTTTTCTCAATAGTTATCTCATATTGTTAAGCATATTTTTGTACATCTAAAGAGAAATTTTTAAATGTACACATAACGAAGTAGTTAAATTTAACTTTTAAACGTGTCTGTATAGACACCCAGCGTGTCCAAATAGACACGTGAATTTATTATTAGAATTTTCTGGAACGTGTCTATATAGACACGCTGGGTGTCTATTTAGACACGCTACGTGTCTATATAGACACGTGAATAAAATAAAATAAAACTATTTTTCTTACGTGTCTAAATAGACACCCAGCGTGTCTATATAGACACGTTCCAGAAAATTCTAATAATAAATTCACGTGTCTATTTGGACACGCTGGGTGTCTATATAGACACGTGGGCCTTGACTGCACTTGCAACGGCATATTTAAGCTGTTACGCTTGAGCTATGTCTAATATAAGATAGTAAACATAAATTGGTAATTAAATGAAAGGGATGTTTCTTGAAGCCCCTAACAATTCTATAAGCATTTTTAGCAACACAATATTTTCTCCTGGTTGTTACATGAGCAAGCATAAGGTAAAATTACGTCGATACTTTTATATCAAAACTGTGCGGCACAGTCTCTGCCTGAAATAAATGTTTTAAAAATCCGTAAACTTCTATCCAAAATTTGCAAAATACTTTTAAGACTACGGATCACCTTGGCTTTCGTTCTCCTTACCTGGGCGGTCAACGTTCCATGTGGGCCTTGGTGAAATGTTCAGTGGAGTAGGGAAGGAATTTTTTTTTGTGAAACTTGAACAGAAACGGATGTCAGTGAAATGGCTGCAGGGGTTTTTCTTACGTGTTCTCAAGGTCTAACGGGACAGATCGGAAGTTGTTAGGTGGAGGCTCTAAATAAAATATTTTATTCGGCAGTAGGTTCGTGTGAAAACCTAATAAGTTTGGTGATTCTGGATGAAAGCCAGACTTCAAAGTTATCTCACGCAATATGAATAGGTCATGCCAAACTCAAACTAATGAACAATCAATGGAACATAGGGTAATGGTAATAGTGACGGTGCGGTTGAAGCTATTTACTCGTAGAAAATATTTTGGAAATTAGTTGCAATATCATTTTGATTAGGATGTAATTTAGTTACATGTTAAATGGAGAAATAAATTTGATGAAACTTGGAATGTGTGTTATTTTTCTAGCTTTATTAAAACAAATATTAAAACAAATTTAGAGAATTTTATTTCGTGGCTGAGATTGCAGTTTACTTTTTTCAATACAATTTACAACTGGGCAATCGCCTGGTCAAATTAACAGTTTACAAAGTTAGTCAGCAATCAAGTTATTGAAATTTGGAATAAGCATGATATTAAGGTTAGAGGTGGAGTGTGGGGTGTGAGAGTGATGTCAACGTGTTTTCATTGTACTTTTAGCTCAATTTGGGAGGGGAGGAATTTCTCTATTCTAGCTAGCATAATGTGCTCAGCTTGCCCAAAGTAGTTCTAAGAGTTTTGATTTCAATTCGATTTCAACATATGATGCTGTATTATGCAATGTTACTACACATTTTTGGCACAAAGAAGACTGAGCTGAAGTGGCATTTTCTCGACAGAAAAGTTCCCAACATACCGTAAAATGTTTTAAGACGGTGTAAGCTGTTAAGTTCAAAATCAAGTATTGAAATTAAAAGATCAAAATTTTTGCCATTTTAAATCAATACATAAATTTTATTCTAGAAAGACAAGCAAATCTGTCCATTACCCCATCGGCATATATAGCTGGCTCGTATAATAATATTGAATATGTGCCACACCAAGGAGGACACGCTGTAAAGCAGGAATGTGGGAAGGTTGTGGTTGGATGGTTTCATTTTTCAGCCAAAATTACGAAAGAGATCTTAAGGATTTACGTTCAGATGCGAGATGAGTTCTTCAATGCCATCGGAGAATTTATGACAATGAGTCTGTCTGGTCCAGGTAAGTAAATGTCTCCTACATTTTACCCAACGGATTTTTCAACAAAGACATTTGAGAAGTGGGGTTCATTTTACGTGGAGGTTCTCCGATTACTGGTCCAATGGATATCTTGGGGGAATATATGATCCCTAAGTTGTGTCTCTAGACGCAACTTAATTCACTATTTTCTTGACAATAGTTCATGAATTATCCCTTTGCCCAGAATTCTGATGACAACATTCCACTTTGAGATTAGACAGCCGTTGACAATCCGGGGGGACCTTTACCTAGACTAGCTATTAACTTTTTTTACCATTTGTTAAAATTTAACTATTTGGGGCCTTAATTGTCAAATATTCCTAATTAATGAACATATGATGTGTGACACATAACTGTTATGTTAAAATTTAACTTTGTTTGGACCCATCCTCGATTCTTAATTACTCCATTTGCTAATGGTCTATTCTAATTTGCTGTTCCACGTAGATTTAAGGGGAGTGGAAACCAATAGGCACCATCATTCACTCATATTGGAATCTCACATCATTGTCTATTTACAATGGAAAAAGTGTGTCGTTTATATATTGCAAAATATGAGATAGTTGCACTCGGCATGCTGTGTAGAAAACGCTTGCTCTTTCTAACGGTACCAAAATCACAAATTTAAAGTTAACCATTTTTCAAAAAAAAAACGGTTTCAAAAATGTATGAAAATGCAATAGTAGTAAGATTTTAATTGCAGACCTTTACAAACGACATTGGAATCATTAGAACGAGCGTTCTTTTCTGAACAAAGCGATACATTCACTTTGTTTTGCTACATGTTGGCTTATGGCATGTTGCCTACTGTATTGGCTCGCTGCTCTGCTGCTACCTAAACGAGCTATTTAAGATATGTTGTGTGTTCGGTGGGCTCAGCTGTGTTGTCACAAGCGACGGTAGAGAACTGAACTGAGGTCTAAAGTGAAACGGCTTCAATTTAATTTTTGCTTGTGATTATGGAGGAACCTGAGGTAGAACCCAAAGCCGGAGGGGATGGAGAAGCTTCCTCTCCAGTGATTACCCCCGAGGGTCGCTCCCGAATGGAAAGGAATCGTCTTAAAGCCCAAAAGCGTCTCCTTGAAAAGTCAGCGTTTGTCTCGGAGGTTTTAACGGCTTATCGTACACCCTCCACCAGTTCCACGGTGGCTACGGAGGAGGAGGTCAAAGCTAAAAAGAGGAGAATGGAATTAAATCAAGTAATTAGTCAAGGTTCGGTTGTCCACGTTCAGGGTACAAAGTTGATTGACACTGGGGGCGGTTTTTTGATTGAAGAAAGGGATTTGATTGAGGAGGAGACTAAAATGAAGGAGGTGACCAAGGAAGACCCTCCTTTTATTCCGGAGGATGTTCCCAGGTGTTTAGAGTGTAATTTGGAGTTTCAGGGAAGTTTTTTACTGAAGAATTATGACCACAGGGTTTGTGATAAGTGTAAGGACATGGAGGATAAGCATCAATTGATAACCCGGACGGATGCCAAGAATGAGTATTTGTTAAAGGATGTGGACTTGGACAAGAGGACACCGGTGCTGGGTTTTGTGACCAGACCAAATCCCCATAATTCCAGGTGGGGGGATATGAAGCTGTATTTAAGGTTGCAGGTGAGATTTTTAAGAATTTGAGGGGATTTGGATTTGGGGGGATGAGTTTTTATTAAAGTTTTTGTGGTTACTTTAGGTGGAGGAAAGAGCTAAGGAGGTTTGGGGCAGTTTGGAGGCGATTGAGGAGCAGCAAGAGAAACGGGAGGAGAATCGGGTGAAGACAAAGGTGAAGAAGTGGAATAGGAAGATGAAGGAGTTGAGAATGGGGGCGAGGAGTAGTTTGTACGTGAAGGAGGTTGGACCTCATGAGCATCAGTGGGGAGAGGAAGAGGAGGTGGAGGGGGAGGAGGATCAGTTTAGGCATAAGTGTGTGGAGTGTGGACAGGAGGAGATTTATGAGAAGATGTAGAGAAATTATTGTGGTGAATTTTGGGGGGTTTAAAGTGTAAACTTGTGATTTTGGTGATTTTTTATGTAAAATTTTGTATAAAAAGATAATTGAAGGTTGGTTGGAGTGTGGTATACGGTTTAGGGAAATAATTGGCGATTGTGGGAACGTGTACTAAAGAAAGGTGTAGATTTTGGAGTTTTTTAGAAGCTTTTTTTGTAAATTTTTTGGTAGTTTTAACGTAATTTGTGAGAAAGAGGAAGGTTAACATGGCTTTTTAATAAGTATTTAGTCTTTAATTCATTCTGCTTTAATAACTGAAAGTGTGATTTTAATTGATTATTTGGTAATAAGTGATTTAATGAACTTGTAAACTGTAATTTTGAATTTGTAGTATTGTAATATGTAAGGAGGTTTGGAAGGTGGTTTGAATTTGAATCTTTTATATTGGATGGAAGGGGAAGATTGAATAAAATGAATATTCCAAATGGATGGGTTATAAATTGATTGAAGTTTTTTGTATATTTTGTATTCATTTTGGAGTAATAATTGAGTAATTTTATATAAGTTAGCTGAGGTGTTGTTGTGCTATAAAATATTTTTAAATGGCTAAAAAAAAAATCATCAGATAGCTACTCAAAAGCTCCCACAGGATTTTGTTGAGCATCCTGTGTGTGTTGTTGTCCGGCAGGGCGTTTCCCATCTAAAGCAATTATCACTTCTCCTAACCTAAATGTTGAAACAACAGTCAGAATTTTACAAATATTTAATTTCATGGGATTTCATTTCTATGTCGCATTACATAAAGTTGTAAGCTGGTGTGATTCTTATAACGAATTGTACAAATTTTACATTTAAGTGCACAAATTTTGTTACCTAAAATTGTAATTTGTTGACCCCCCCCCCTACCTACTACACTACTGTAATAATTGAGACGACCACAACCTCCCATGTCATGTGTCATGTTTATTAAATAGCGTTAGCTGTTAGCTACTTACGTTTGTTCTGTCAGGCGATTTAGAAAATCGGATTTTCTTTCAATCCGCTAGAGCGATTTTTTTTGTAACTTCTTAGAAAGATTTCTCTCGTTAAGGGAAAATATCTTTTGATTTTGCTTTAAATCGGTTGATCCCTTTTGGGGTCAAATCGAGGTCAATGGTTATCATCTTATATGTATTTTCATAGGCAAAGAGTATGCTCATTCTACAACATTTTGTTATCTTTACTATAACGACTCTAATGAAATCTGTAGCTCAAAGGCCAAAAACACAACAATAGTCATGAGCCCTACTCTTTTACTCAGCTCTTGTTGTTTTTTAGATAGCACACACATACATTAGTAAATTAATGCTGCATGTGTGGGCACTGGGTACGTGGCTTCATTCAGCAGAAACACTACTGCAACTATATAATATATAATATTTCAAGTGTAAACTGATAACTAACTGATATGGAAACGCCAAAAAGAATCGACTTCACATTAGGATTTTCTACAAAATTGGACGCCAAGTTGAAAGCTATAAATTTACAATTACAATTGCACTTGTAGATTTTACCTGAGTGTAGCTAGTCGGCTAGAGCTATTATACATATTTAATTTCAAATAATTCTGCATATTTCGTCTCTTTAAAACTTCATTTTTGTGGAAACTGAAATTCAAATATCGCAAATATGTGCAAAATAGTAAGCAATACTCCCTTGAAACAAAATCTCCACCTGGGTACATACTTTTGATGTCTTTCTTCGGACATACGGATGTCCGACGGACATTAGTTTAAAGGATAAGTACGTAATAGGGATATCCTACACATATCCCTATTTCCAAAAACCATGTACTTAACACGTTTCTAAGTATATTCCTACAAATGTACGCAGTATATCCTACGTGAACCAGTTTATCCTGAGCGGACAATCATAGGACATGATTAAGTACGTGCACAATACATCCTATTTATGTTATTTGTACATCCATGAAGTATTTTACGGACATAGTTGGGATATGATAGGGATGAAAAATGTGCAAATATTGACATTTAAAGTACATCGAAAGAACCAGTTTAGTTTACAATAAATTTAATTTTATTTTGATAACAATTAAAGTTATTAAAGTATAGTACACTCAAAACACAATTCTGAGATTGGCCTTATCCTGCAGGTTCTCTTCAGTCTTTCGGGGGTACTTCTGGACTTTTGTCTTGTACTAAAACGGTATATCAAAATAAAATAGTCCAATTAGAACTTCAAATAATTTTTACTTGTGTAGTCATTCACCGAGTTCATGCATGTAAAAGGTTAAAAGGTTAACTAATACCACTTGCCATTACATAATGGGATAACGGGGAAGCCAAATCGTAACTTTTAATGGTTGCTACGGCAGTTGACACAGCATTATTTTTTCCTAAAATTGCAAAAAAGGAAAACAGAAAAACTGGGGAGCAGACATAAGCTATGTCAACGTTAACTATTTATTTATAAACGTACCTTATTATTAACCTATGATCGAAATCCACCTTGAAGACACGCGAGATGGGCTAAGGGCTGCGAGAATGGGATTAGGTCAGATTAAAGTTTGAGAAAGAGCTGAGTATCCACTACATTGTGACGTCCTTCCTTCATCCTATTTTAAAGGAACGCAATGTAGTTGGTTAATTAAGTATTTAAATGCCCACTGAAAGCATCATGTTAGCTCTAGCATTTAATCATTTTTTACTTACCTTTAGAATAGTTGCACAGGCACACAAGCAAGCCATTTGGCTTTCTTCCCCTTTTGCCGACATTTGTCTTTAAATTGTGAGAGTAATTTGGAGCTATCCCCAATTGCCAACGAAAAAAACTAATTGTATTCTTTAAAAAACTAGACTAAGTCAAACAAGCTTAGAATTGTCGGTTATGTGTTTCAGCCAGAGTGCCTTTTGTTGTGCTTTTGCGCACCCACTTCTGGCTTTATGTCATCTGATATCCCCAGAGGGATAAGTTTAGGACAAACTGGTTTTTTATATTTTTTGTACGTATAAGATGTTATACGGATATACTACCGATATCCCCGAATGGGATATCCGAGCATGTCCGTGAAGGACATCAAAAAGTGTATCCGCCGGAGAATGCTTGTTTCAAGGGCTAATACCTATACCAAAAATTTCATAAGACACTAACCTTTCATTAACATTCCATTCTCTTTAAAACTTAAATGTTCAGTTTTTGGAATGGATATGGTGCATGACGTTACGCTTTGAGAACTGCCCCCACCCCCATGTCATCTTCCGTCATGGTCTCGTACCCCCTTCCTCAACCTAACGACATGACGTAATTGGTGGATTTGGAAGATGAGCAGCGGTTTGACGTTTTTGCACAGAATTGAAACTTATACGGTTTTATGCCCGTGTGAACGTTTAAATGGAATCATTCACCGATCATTGGTAGTTAGCTATTTCACATATTATGTTACAAAAAGGTTTTGTGAGTTGGAAGTTTCCAGCCACAAATGTCACACGAAAATGGATTTTCATTTTTAGCTGCCTCTGCAGAGCTATTTAATATATCGTGTCCATATGTATATCTATTTCTTGAGTCAACAGTGTTGACTATGAAACCAAACTCATGCACTAATGGAGACGGTCAATTTAAATTACGTAGTAACGTGCTTTCTTCCTGGCTGTTGGTATTAAAAATATGTACATTATGATCAGCATAAATATACACTGCTTGACTAGCATTCAGTCCTTATAATTTTTCGCATTATAGGGATAGCTTCCATTACAATTTGACACATAATGAGTACATTGTATTATTTTATTTATAAGGAAAGACCAAAACTGTTGCATACTAAGCTGTACAAAAATTTCAAAAATGAATAGTATCATTTTTTTGTGTAATAAGCAGAAACTGCATTTAACATGACCACACGTGTTCGCCTGTTTTTCCGTAACTTATGCTATCAGTTCCGCATTTACGACATTTATAGGAAAACATTTGCTAATGTAAATTATCAGAAACAAGTTTCACAAGTAAAACAAAATATAGGGAATTTCGAAATCAAGCAATTATACATTTAGGAAACAAGTACATTTCAAACCGGAAGTACTACCAAATATACATGTGCTTGCGTTGTGCTGTATGAGCTTGTTTTGAACTTTTTTTTTTGCTTTACGTCACGTAACACATTACAAAAACATTGTCTATACCCTTTGCTGAAAAACAAATAAAAAAGAAGATTATAAATCGTGCTAGTGTCTGTATGGATGTCATACAGTTGATACTGCAAACAAACAGAACTCCATAACATTTTGAATATAATCCTAATAAAGAACTTTTCATTCTCATAAAAGAACAATGTCTGCACTAATATTTTCTGCATTTGAAATTTCTCAATACTACAACAAATACTTTTATACCCGCTACCCAATACAATTTAATTCAGATACATTATCCTTCTCGTGTGAAAATAGAAAGCTTACATTTTTCTACATCGTTTGGATATTTACAACTTGCTTCATGTGGCTGTTTGCTACTGTTTACATTATGTTTGAATCTCATACTCAAGATGGAACATCGTTGGATCAACTATTTTTTGTCGTCTCTTTACTAATATACTGGTTTTACGTAAACTTTATTAATCTGATATTTGTTTGGAAGCGCAAAGAAAATGTTATTTACCTCAATTTACTCTTAAAATCTCTTAACTATTTTGTAGGGACGGAAAAGAGATTAGGCCTTTACCAACTTTTACGTATGGAATTATGCAAACTGTTTTCAAGAAATGCATCAAAGCGTAAAACATTTGACAGAGCAGGAATTTGTGCGCTATATGTAACCATAGAAACGATACTCTTTCCATTTCTTTTCTTTCCTGGCTCATTGATATCAAGAATGGACCCCATTTCGTATTGCGCACTTCATTTGCTTAAATACGACACTTGGAAATACTTATGGTGTAAACTATTGGTTAGAATTGGCGCATCTTTAGCTTCAACCATTTGTGTTATGGAAACCTGTCGCAGTTCAAGAACATTCTCACTACTAATCATCCTATCTGCTGAAGGTACTAACAGACTATTAAACAGTATAAAACGCATTAACAAAACATTAGGCTGTGATTATGGTCTTATAGCTTATAAAAGCTTATTTCCCGTACACGTTTGGTCTCAAAGAGCCTTGTCTTGTTTGCTCTTTGGTACATTGGAAAGTGGTATTTGGTTGGCCGTGTGTTACAATTCAGCAACTTTGGTTTTATGGCGCGTTCAAGACTTTATAGTTTATTGTGTAAACCCAATCACAAGTTTTTGTGTAGGAGCTGTTCTAGCTATTATATTGCCTATTGTAGTAAAGTGCGAACTTACAAGCGCAAAAATTATTCACAGTTGGAAAAGAAGGATGCCTGAATTTAGAAAGGAAAACAAACAGATTACAAAAAGGGTTTTAAGAAGTTTACAGCCCTTTGCTTTTTATGTAGAAAATCTTGGTGTTTGGAACAAGGAGAGAAATTGTCAAACTTATTTTACAATATTTGATAATACCATTAATGCTGTACTAATGCTAAGAAGTTTTTTCTAGAAATACAATCCTAGTAATTTTGTATTCTAAACATTTCTAAAAAATTCTATTTACGTTAGGTAAATGTTTGACAGCAAATCATTGTACATTGAACATAATGAGTTAACTAAATTCTTATTGTAAATATGTTAAGAATGAACTAAATAACAATAAATTACAAACTGTGCCGTAAAACATTATTGAATTTTTTGCTGAATTTTAACGCTTTGCACCATGCATCCGACGTGCATGATCTGTCAAGTTTCCTTTGCGTGCAAACAATTGGCCACATTCTTTACACGCAAATGGCTTTTCGCCAGTGTGCGTAATGTGATGTTTTTTCAAAATAGGTTTTGTGAGGAATTCCATATAGCATATCTTACATTTGTATGGTTTCTCACCCAAGTGTGATCTCAAGTGACTTTTTAATATGTCACCCCCAGTAAATGTTTTGTGACATAACTCACACTTGTAATCTCTCAGACTTGTGTGCTTGCGAACTTTATGCTTTATGAGTCCAGCCGATTGGGTAAAGGAGCTTCCACACGCACTGCGGTTATATGGCTTTTCTTTGTTATGAACAAAAATGTGAACATGAAGACGTCTCAAGGTGGCAAAGCTAGCGTTGCAGAAAATACAGCAAAATGGCTTTGACATGTTTACTGTAATTAACAAAAAATAATAATTAAACTGATGACATGTTGTGTATATAATTTTTTAATGACTTACCATTGTGAATTTCTATATGAGTAGTTAAATGAGCAGATTGCGTAAATCGTTTTGAAAAAAATTGCATTTAAATCACCTCTCTCCTGTGTGTAAAATTAGATGGTTTTTAGCGTTCGATTCGTAGCCAAATCTTTTTTCACAAATAGGACAAGAGAAAGGTTTTTCTCCGGTGTGTTTCCTTAAATGTCCCGCTAAATGATCTTTTCTATTAAACTGTTTTTCACAGTGATCACATGCAAACGTTTTAAGACCACCGTGAATGTTTGCTCTATGATATGTTAGTTGTCCTCTTGTTTGAAAAGACTTGTCACACTTTGTACAGTTGTAGGCATCCATTTGGAAGCTTTTTACGATAAATGGATACACTAATGAATAACTAGCAAAGACTATTTCAAAAACTGTTTAATAATTTGAATTTTCTGACTTCACATATACATTTCATAATATGTACAAATATTGAATATAAACTTGAACCACTTGAAAGCTACTTTTGATTATACATTCACTGAGCCCAAACCAAACTTTCAGAAAATCACGGCTGTGCTATTAAAATGACTTGTTTATATTTACTCACTGCCTGCTAAAACCTACGTGCACCACTGTTGCTTTTTACAGGCCTATTGTGTTTGTTAGGTGCAAATGCCCTTCTATTAACTATATTTAACCTTTTTAAACCTGACACCTTTCCAGAAATAAAGACCAAATACCAGATTTGGGTTGATATGCGGAAACGATTTACTTTGTTAAATATACTGTGAACGTACATATACCGATGCATATTATAACCAGCACAACTTTCAGTTGAAAACTAATCCGTATCGTACAGTATACTGTACTTACTGTAATGATGTACCAAAGGATTAATACCTTTAGTAAATATATCTGGCTCATACCAGTTTCCTTATCGGCGATAGAACAATAGAATCCAAAGGTCAGTCTCCGCCGCAGCTTCAACTTTTTCGAAAAAGGAAAGGAATGAAGTAGTTCCGGTTCAAACATGCAAGTTATTCAAAGTACCCAGTCAGCACAAAACCGTAAGATAAGCATTGTTACGATATTGGCATAGCCGTGATGGTTTTGTATCAATATGACCGGTTTTGCAACAGTCTGCCAACACAAAGCGTATTGCTTGTCTTGTGCTGGATCTGTATTGGCTGTGTATTGTATTTTTTATATGTTGGTGCGTCGTCGTCTAAGCCAATACATAACCAGCATTCTTAATCAACGAGTTTGAATTGGACCAATATTAAACCAATACACAACCAATACATCATTAATTTAGCATATGCATAGCCAATATGAAGCCAACAGTAATCCAGCATCGATAAAAATGTGCAAAATATTATCCTTGTAAAAGTTTTAGTTAAATTTAATTATACTTTTTATTAAAACTACTCAAGTACTCGTATTACACAAAGGAATACAAATATAGAATAAAGGAATAAAAATACAGATTTTAGAACCTTTAAAATACTACTTTTTACTCCAAAATGATGAAGTTTTTAGTAAGGTACGAGCATCTTTACAAAATCCTTCAGTCGGCATCCAGTCTCCTAATAAACCTAACACCTCATTAGTAGCGGTGTAATATTATAATTTTTACAACCCCATTTTCTAAGACTATCTTTCCTGCGAAGCGTTATGTCTGTGCCTGGACAGTTGTTATCTAGCGTGAACATATCTACATTTGATTCGATACTATCATTTACTAAAATTCTACTACTAATTCCGAGGTTTCCTGAAGAAACACTTAAACTGTCACTTTGCACTTCATTTCGTGGCGATGAACTAATTATCGGGGGAATTGGAAGTTTCAACGGGGGAGTTTTCTGCAGGTACCTCTTGGCGCGGCGTTTTAGAGTTCTCCGAGGTGTTTCCATTCTGGTTCTGGCGACGCTTTCGATCTCCCGAAGTCCTGAACCAACAGCCGACGTGATGATTAATAAGCTTGTTTGTAGCTTTAGGAAATGAAACTCGAACAGCTTCTACAAAATCAATTGAATTGTGGTTAGGTATATTTGCGCCATAAATTTTAGTGTTTATTTTAGCTTTACTATTTTTCTTTAAGAAAACTTACCCCTAACTGCCTCCAAAACTCGTAAAGATCCTACTCCAATTTTCCCTGTCTTTTCTGTCAAACGAACATTTAAAGCAAATTCATGCTGGAATAGGTAGTTGAGTGCACCGTAAGTGGTCAAGGAAATTTCGTGACCTCCTATTTTAGCTAGGCAGGCGACCTTAAAGCAAGATAATGAACAATAATTCAGTTTAACTTGCACCACGTTAACTGAACAATCAAATTTTATTACCAGGTAGTCAAAGTTATTAGAAGCTTGCACCCAATCTTCGAGTCCCCGTAGTTCAGAGATGCTGGAAATAGGTATAAATGGAAGCTTTGGAATTTCCGAAGATGGTGTTCCCTTTGCTAGATTCTGCAGTAAAAGCTTCTTCAGGTCCTTAATCTCTTGGCTCATCACTGTCTGGTTTTCCAGGATTTTAACCAGTAGACCTGCAAAATAATTTGCAAAATAAAATAAAATAAGATTTACAGTATTGCTGTGTACTTATTGAATAAAATATGAGCAAATAATTTACCATTTGAAGCTACGGAGGGTGCTGGATTGTTGAGTCCATGAGAGCTTCCAAACTGGGCAGGTACCGAAACGTGGAGCGGTGATTGACTTCCTAGTCCTTGGTTAGGTGCAATATGATGCTGCTGATCATTCCCAATCCCATGAGTGGATAGGCTTGGAAGAGCTGGAAAAGATAATTTTAGAGCATCAGGTATTTTAAAAACTTTTTATAAATCAATGAAAAAAGATGACGATTTCCGTACTAAAGAGATGAGATCCAGGTTCAACTATCTGAATACCATTCGAGGGGTCAGGGTTGCAAACTATGCGAACGTTAGTAGGATTTACTGAAAAATAAACTATTACGTGAGTCAATACTATTAAAAGTGAAACAAAAATAATTTAAATCGTCGAATTACATACCTACTCCAAGAGAGTGGCTTGCAGTCGGAATTCCAGAACCCCCCGATTGTCCTTCTCCTAAAAACGCGATATTACCTCCGGTGTTAGCACCCGAATTTGGGACCCCAAATACGGCACTTTGAGAATTGCTTGTCGAGCCTTTTTCTGCTTCCGCTTCACTGGACTCGATGTCAGACGTCTCCAAATATCTAGCCTCCTTTCTCTGTGCTTCGATAAATGTGTCTAATCAATAATTAAATTAATTGGATTGATTTAGCGCATGATTTCTATGCATTTATTTTAATACCACCGATAAACTTAAGCTGAATTTATGGATGATTACCGTAAGTTCCAATCAGCTTGATTTTGTACCGTGGGCACGATTTTGATGGCAGCACAGATCCAGCAGTCCGCCGTAAAGTTTCAAATTCGGCCAAACTGGTGTCCTTGGCGTAACGGCATTTAGTTCGATTTTCATTTATCCAGGATGAAGGAACGTACGAAACTGCAAGGCCATTAGCGAACTGAACAACTGAAAAATCTTTTAGTTGCTCATTTGAAAGGTCCATTTTCAGTATTCTTTTGAGTTTTTTAGCTTTGTTAAAAATTTACACGCAAGTCCGTCTGAAAGTGACACTGACTGGTTTGAAGCGAAGAAGTGAATGATGCGAGCAACCTGCTGATTTTGTGATCGGTATTGGGAAAAACAGGCGGTTGACCGCCATATCATTCCCGCCGTGTTGCATTGTTGGCAATAGAATTGGAACCATGTATTGGGCATAGCAAGTGTGTGTAGCATCAATTTTGCGATGGAAAACGGTATTGGATTTGTATTGGCATTTCAAACAGTTGTTCGACAATTGGCAACGCTGACGCTGAACCAATATGGAACCAACAATGGCATGCATTGATGAACATTCATACAACGTATTTATGCTGGTTAGATACATGCAATGCTAATGCTGGCATACCCAACGGTAAACCAACGCATTGTGACGGCTGTGCCAACATTGGTGCTGACTGGGTAGTGTTATGGAAGGTGCTGAAGTGGATATTCTGATGAGCTCTCTTACACATAGTCATGTGAAGTACAAAATTAATGTATGCATATAAATTGCATGCAGTTGTATTGATTTTGCATAATATCACTTAATTTCAGGAATTGCTGGGAAGAATAAAAATCTGTGTCAATCATTACAGGATTTTTGTTTATGGTAAACCTTTGCGTAAAGTGGTATTACATATTAAAAACATATCTCACCATTAGTTGCTTACGTCAAAATCTCTCTTTTTGTGACATTAAAGAATATATTGCATTATTTTTGGTATGTGTTTCATCCTTGCATTTTTCAGGGATAAGTGCTTTATTAAAAGTACGTACTGCAATATCAATATTTTATATGATTTTGCATATAGTCATAGCATTTTTATTCAAATGACTTTAGATTTTTATTCTTCCCAGCAATTCCTGAAATTAAGTGATATTATGCAAAATCAATACAACTGCATGCAATTTATATGCATACATTAATTTTGTACTTCACATGACTATGTGTAAGAGAGCTCATCAGAATATCCACTTCAGCACCTTCCATAACACTACTTTGAATAACTTGCATGTTTGAACCGGAACTACTTCCTTCCTTTCCTTTTTCGAAAAAGTTGAAGCTGCGGCGGAGACTGACCTTTGGACTTTCTATTGTTCTATCGCCGATAAGGAAACTGGTATGAGCCAGATATATTTACTAAAGGTATTAATCCTTTGGTACATCATTACAGTACTGCAGTAATACTACCAGTATCCAGTACCGTCTTATTTGTTTGAAAAAAGTTCAATACCATCCTACTGACATTTGTGTATTGGAGTAGCAAATTAATGGGAAAAAAATCCTGTACAGCTATTTACATTGCTTACGAACAATCCTGAAAGTAACTTTTTAAAGCTTTTTTGTCTGCTAAATTAGTATTTTTGTACACTGTTCGGATGCTGTTAATCGCTTTATTATTTGAAAAGCATGCAGGCAGGAGGCAGGATTCATGGTCGGTGCCGGGGCCAACGTAATTGGCTAACAGGGGTCCGTTTCACCAGCTTGTCTGTCAGCTATAGCGATAGTCTTTAGCGATATACAAAGTGCTTATATTGTATCATCTTTAATTATTATCACCTTTGTTTTTATGCTCCAAATGTAATAATATAATAGTTGCTTCAACGCGTTTTGTGTGTGAAACCACACATACTTAAAAGGCATTGCAACAGCACCCAAAACCCTATAAATTCTTTCCCTTTTTTCAATTATGAAACAGCCAACTGCTACAAGCATACCAGATACAAAAAGTAAAAATATAACTTGTATGTTTCCTTTCATGTTCGGAGCCTTTGGAGGCATGGCAATTGGCACAAACTTAGAGCTTCCCAAAATCTTTTTCCACCACTCTAATATACCAGAAACCTTATAGCCGTTAATACGCCGTAAAACGTAAGGTGGAACAATGCCGATTGGATTAAACGTCATGCTGTAATTTGTATACGTTTCTGAGCTAATATCCGCCGGTACACCGTTACGTTGCAAATCCTTCACAACTTTGGTACTAAGAAATTCAGGTAAAAATACTGCACTATTTTGGCAATCTTTCAACTTTTGGGTTAGAACCGACAATTCACTATCTCGGTAACATTTGTAATTAGAAGCAGCCCCACGCTGACTACATTTAACAGGTGGCGTAAAATTTACATGATAAGCTTTTGAGTCCAATTCACTTTGAAGGAATATGGCAGCACTGCTGCTAAGCAAACATGTTAAGTTTACGATTCGTTGTAAGTCATAACGATACTTTTCTTCTTCTTTGTTATCAGGTTTATAAAACCATAGAGTACTTAATCTCCATTCATCCATTGCAGAGTGGATGGTAAAACGATTTGTACCATGGTTTAATTCATGTTCCAAAATACATGATGACAAGGCATCTGTATTAAATATGTTTCCGTCATGCAACTGCTCTTCTATCCATCCACTTTGCGAAAACATTTTGAACTTATTATCTATCAATTGTTGAAGGGTGTCAAAAGGAATTCTAGCACGAGGCAGAATCAAGTTGTACACGTTAACGTTTTTATATGCATTGCTTAGAATTAATCCCATGAAAAGATACAGCCCAGTTGCCAAACGAACTTTGGACACTTTAAGGTATCGATTAGGAAACGGGCTTCCCTGCTCAATCAAAACTTTGTAAATTGACAAAGAGATTCGTTTGCGGGTGCTAAGTAATGCTGCACCCGTCAACACATTAAAAGATATAAAAAACAGAAG
Organism: Entomobrya proxima; assembly: GCA_029691765.1. NCBI lineage: Eukaryota > Metazoa > Arthropoda > Collembola > Entomobryomorpha > Entomobryidae > Entomobrya > Entomobrya proxima. The sequence continues at coordinate 33,326,088 of CM056170.1, read as the reverse complement.
CATGCAAATCAAAATACTTAACCAGACACTATTTTGATAAGCTGAACCCAAGTCTCTAAATTTAATCTGACCTACCCGTGGCCTTCCACAGCTAGCAAACTTAAGGTTTGCAAATGGATAATGCATCTCTAAAGAAAGTTCGTTGAGCAAGTCTTTTCTAAGATGGTAGATTGAAAACATAAACCATGTAGCAATACTTTTTTGAGCTTGTGAAGTTTCTACTAGTTTTCCCATTTCACACCGTTCACCTTTTTTGTATTTAGAAAAAGTGTAACTATGGTTGCCCATAACATCTTGCAACATGTTTGCGTACAATTGAGCTACTTTGTTTTCACTAGATTTAAAACTTCCTTCTTGAAAAAATTGCAAGACTGGGTTCCCTAGGTTGCAATTTTTAAGTTCAGGTAGAATGTACCTTCCTTCTTGATAACCAAAGGCTATAAAAGTCCATCTAATTTGTTCATTGTGTGGTAGCGCAAACCCTGTTAATATTTGAATGGAAGTGAAGTTAGCCCACGTTCTAATTAAGATGGTGTGATTTTGTATATGCTTTTGATAATGATTATACGGTGACAAAACAGAAACTTCAAATATCTGTCCGATGGGTTCGTGTAATGTCTTGTTTTCAAGCAGCATATTATAGGCTATGCAGTATATATCCTGCGATGATCGTTTATCTGGAACTAAAAGATCGCTCCTTTTATTTTCATATAAGCGGATTTCTATTTTCTTCTTATTCTTCAATATGTTCCCTTTTGGAATATCCAAGAAAATGTGCAAAACTGTTGGCTTTTTACCATACTCGTTGAGTGTTTTTGGCAAATAAAACAAATTTGAAGTAGGAACTGATTCTTCATAATCTGGTCGAAACAGTTCAACTTGTGCAGCACAGCTCCAAGATCGTGAGGCAGATGCTAATTTTATAATGGTAAACTCTACACAAAAACTGGAGGAAAATCTTTGGAACCCATGTAAGTAGAGTGAAGATACACACGGCCATTGGGACCAATTCGATGGAATACTTGTATCTTGGCTGGACATTCCTTTAGGAATCAATAAAGTTTTTGTTACATCGCAATTTGTGCCCCAGCATTCTGAAAATACCCCAGGTACAAAATTGCGCAACATTAAAGGATATAACGTGGGTAATTTTAAGTTGACTTCTTGATAATTGTTTAAAACCACAAGACATCTTTCAATAAACAGCGGCTGTAAAAGATGGTTAAGATTTTGTATAACTGGAAACGTATGCTTTGTATTTTGGGTATTTATATATAAATCGTGTGCTTGCTTTATTTCAGAACTGTACTCATCGTTAAAAGTATTGTTCAACTCCTCGGAATTGTTATTGGTACTATTTGACAGAATGTTTTCAATAGTAGATAATTCCCGATCAATTAAAATCTCGGAGGCTGCCACGCAAATAATTAAGCACAGAAAACACCACGGCCTTTGTAGCATTTTTGAATTTGTGGCTTTATGGCAATAAAGCCAAACCGCAAATATAAAAGTATTGTTGAAAAGAATAACATATAAAAGTCTCTTATATTGAAACTTGTAATTTAATATCAACTTTGAAAACCAAATATTCCAAAAAACGTCAATAAAACGAATGGCCGAAGTAGCGTAAACTGTAGTGACAGATGTGAAAGTTGGGGTGAAAAATGCTATCGGAATTACTCTAATAAATTATATTTGGTTATATGTTTTGTTTGTCTGACAAAAGGCTGATTGGCTAATTTGTAGACATGCGCTTTCCAGTGTTGTTAGTGGGACATAAATTGTGTAAACTACCAGTGTGGCACGTTGATTATTGTTGTGATAACCATCCTAATTTTTTGACAGATAGTTAGACTAATCTTCAAATATTTCTGTTTGAAAGTTCGCAGAAAAATCCCAAATTATATTTACACAATTCATTTATATAAAGACAACTAGCAGAGAAAAACACTTACATATATGTTACAAAGTGTTCACGTTTTGAATTGTCTAAAGGATTTAAAAAAAGACTGAACCAATGTTATGCTTTCTAGTACATCAGCACACGAGGCTTCTATATTGATTAAAAAGAAACTTAATTTTTAATGATGCATGAGCCGTACACGTACATCATACAAAATTAATTTATGTTCACAGCTTACCTGATATTTTATGCGAAAAAATGCTTACACCATTTCTCGTTACATGAAGCACATATCATTTTAAAATATAAAACGTAAATTTTACCACACTTATATTTTATTTTGGCTTTGTTGGTTAGCATATTTGTAGTAGGTTTGGCTTTGTAGGTTTGTGAGCATGCGTTTTCCTCGGTTTCCGAATGTCTATGACTGATAAAAACTTGCATGGTGAGCCAATAAATATACTTGTTGCTGAAAATGATATCTATTTTAATTGTCTAAAAGAAAAGCCTAGAGAGTATTTCTTCGTTTTCGTTTAGAACCTAAATATTTTTTTATAAATAAAGTGTAAACCGACAAACAGATACGAATATCTTTAAAAGCCCTCATGCAGAAGTAGCGAGTTAATAACCGCAGATAACGTTCGAAAGTGTGCACTGGGCTATATCAACACATCATTCAGGCTTTCTGTCTCTGCCTTCACTCAAAACCCAAGATGTCCGCTTCCATGTTCTTTCAGCCGTTTCCAATTAACTTTATTAGATTATGTAAAACTTTGGTTGGTTTGTATTAGTCTGTAATTGTATTGTTTGAGCTTGACCAAAATTTTTAACAGATTGACTAATACAATTGGAAATTTCTCGATAAAAGTCACGCGTTTTAATTTGCGTTGGAAGCCAGTCAAAAACGATTACGTGCGCAATATGGTAAATACGTTGTCTTTTAAATTACTTTACGATGCTCACATGTTCCTACGTAAGCAAAGTCTAATCAAAATTGCTCTATTTAATTTTTAATCCTTTTCTATCAATTTATTAGGATTATCTAACTCCTGGTATTAATACAGTATTAATCTTTTATCATGAAAGTAAGATAATTCGTAATCTCTCTTAGAAAAAATTGTTATTTTACCTGAAAAAAGCAGAGAAATCTCAGTAGTTTCAGTCTTGTTGATATAGTGGAGTATACGCATAGCCCACTTTGTTGTAGTAAACCAAAACTAAAACGGTAAAACGTTTTAATTCCTAAGTCCCTAACAGCAGTTATATAATTTTAACGATTGACACTTGGTTTGGTACGATCACAGACTAAAACATGGCTGCAAATTCAATAGTTTTGCCTTTATTGCATTTTGCCTTTAAAATCTTTTGAGTTTGAAGCTGATCCTGCATTTGTAATTGTAAAGGAATCCATGATTGCAAACTTGTATGAGCTTTCTATTCAAAGCTCACTTCTATACAGAGCTAGTAGTTTTCTTTGTTCTTCCCTGATAGGTTATTACTTGGGTCGGTACATGTTTGTGATACTACTTTTTGCTGGACTGTATGCCAAATTTGTAAATCTAAACATGAAAAGCATAGACTACCATCAATCATACTATTCCGAAAGTGAGTTGCTTAACCGTTACATTACGTTTAGGGTTGCCGTAAAGGTTGTACGAACTTGTTCTAGTGAACTAATTCTGATTATAATTACTTGGAGTATTTTCATTATAACGTGCTTAGCATGGACATTTATAACTTGCTTTAAAATTTTGCCGGTATTTGTGATTGCCACATATTCAGCTGCATTTATTGGTGGTTTGTTTATATCAATTAGTCTTCAAACATTTGTCTCAAATGCTATAGTTTCTAGTGAAAATTTTTTTAAAGCAATGAGAAAGCATATAAAGCAGGTTTCTAAAAATGAAATGTATGTGAGAAAAAAATGAACTGCGCAAAGACCTTTACCAATATATTGCGGAGCGCAATTTGCAATGAGTACTGAGGCCGTGACAGTTTACATGGATGTATTGAAAACAAATATTGTCAACGCTGTGCTGTTTTAAACCATGATAGGCCATTTAAACCATTTAGCGCAACGCCTTAGGAGTGAAAGTGTGGCAAACCGTCATGTAAACAAGGTCAACTACTGTATTGAAATAAATAATGGTGTCTATGAAATATTAAACTTCACATGTAATATATTAGCAGTACAATTTTAATAATTTCTATGAGAATCTGTTAATAGCTATACGTATGTATTAAGTAACTGTTTATAATTCTGTGTGTTTTGATTGTAAGAGGAACATGACCAATTCCTTCAAGTTTCAATTGGGAAAGCTGTAGGGAGGGCTAGATGACACGAATTTTAAATGTGATGACTTATTTTTGCTAAATCATGAAACGCATTCCAAATTCATGCAAAACATATTGCAATCTGAATAGTTCCGGACTTCTGACCTGTGACCACTCAGGTTGCTATAACGTTGCTGTACAGGTATACAAAAGTTTCAACGCCGCTTCAGTATTTCTTCAGTCTAATGGTGTTCTGAATTTCAGTAGTTGCTGAGATTTTGATGTTGATAAAAAAATCCAACTATTTGCTGTGCTCAATTCCTTGCAAAGGGATTAAATAATATGTGGTCATGTTAGAATTAATTAACTGTGGTTACGTGAAACGTTAAAACGTGAGCAATTTGATAGATTATCTGGTAAGCGTTGTTATACTTTAATGTTTTTGGATTAAAAACCGGTGTTGGTTATTTTATTGATCTTGGTAAATAATTAAATTGATGAATGGTTTGAACAGGTGTGGGTGATTGAGATGGTAGAAGGTGCCCAAAATCAAATCCCGGAGGAACACAATGTCCAGGGACATGGGAACCAAGAGCACCCACTGCTTAATTCGTTGGTAAGTTAACTGAAAGTTAAAATAAAACTCTTCTTTGGGTAATTGTGCATTTTTTTAAATTACGGTTTTGTAGATAATGGACAACGTGTTCAGCTTCATGGAGTCTACTGTCACAGTGAAAGACCTGAAGAACTTCCGGTTGGTGTGCAAAAGCTGGAGTGAGACAGTGAGAGTAGCCTGAAGGTTTGGAGAAAGGTGGCTCCCTTGCGCTTAGGTCCACCCGAGAGGCCAATCAATACTCGGAGTCAGAGCCTTGCTGATGCTCAATCTCCACCTGGCAATTATCTTCCGGTGAACAAGTACTTCAGTCAAGGCCCACGTGTCTAAATAGACACCCAGCGTGTCTATATAGATAATGGATGTACTGTTTTCCGTTTTGGATAAATAAAAATATAAAAACTATATAGCTGAGTTAGTAAGTTAGAATTTATTTTTCAGTCGTTTTGTAATTGTGTTTCACGATAATTAAAATTACCAATTGCCATTTTTTAGACGAGTAATAGGTAATAATTATTTCTAACTTCGGACTTAACAATTACTCCGGACTTATTTTACACACATAAAAACTTAAATTACATTGATTAATTTTATAATCTTATTTAAACAGCAATTCCCACAATTCTCCCGGTTTGCCACGAAAAGTTTGTAAACTTGGAAATTAGTTTTGCAGAAATTATCGGACTTAATTAATTACCTTTGTATCGAACCACTAGATTTGTAAAAGTTCTACCAAACGCAAAAATACGTTCAAAGCTTACTGTTTCTACATACTCAGATGCAAACAATATCAGACCTAATGTACATCCTATTCCGTATACCGCAAATATAATAATAATATTTCCTTTCAAAGATGCACTTTGTGGCTGTTGCGATATTTGTTGGCTAAAGCCATTTTGAAATGCAGTCAACCATTCTTTGATTCCAGACTCTACTAAAATCTTTGCAGAAAGCAGCATCGAATTAGGAACATACCCTGAAATCTTCAATCCAACTGCAGGTCTGCTAAATACGTTTTTTCCCATTGATGCTAAGTCTTTTTTGGAAACTGCTAGTTTCTTCATATATTCTACTGCTAAATACTCTGGTAAAACTACTGCGCTTTTATTACATGCTCTTAGAACATTATACTGAACTTTATCTTCTTGATTTGTATGCAAGCCTTGCAAAACACTTGCAATTTTTTCCATCAATGGTGTGTCATCTATATTTAGCCAACCAAGTTTTGCAAGGGGTATCAAGGAATCTATTGTGTTTATAATTTTTTGTTCTGGTTCTGGATGCAGCTTTGATGCTCGCGCAAGTTTTCCTAAAGGTGTTTCTAAGATTGCCGTTTCGTTTTTATAATATGATTTCTCGTAATACATGTTCATATATTCTCGGGCTACGTTGGATATCTCAAAAATTCCCAAGTAAATTGAAGATTGCATTCCGAAGAATTGATTTCTAATTTGTTTAATATTTCCAAACGGATAACCTAAAACCCACGTTTTTGTTTTGTGTGCATATTTATTTTCAATTGGGTAAATATATCCTTCTTGAAAACGACTGTAAATTGGCACATCGTCTGCTATTAACTGATCAAGTGTTTTGTAAAGTTGGGGAAATCGAGGTAACACCATGTTGTACACATTATCGTTTTTGTAGGCGTTACTTAGTACTACGCCTCCTAGAAAAAGTCCGGACAGCAGAATCCGAAAGTGTAAATTCCGTTCCATATATGTTTGAAATGGATCGCCTTGTTCCAAGAGAATTTTTGTCAAACGAAAAAAGTTATCAGAAAAACTAAAACAATGCTTTAGCGCTCTAAACGATTTTTTAATTGTTACGGATAGCATAGTTAAAGCCACCAATATAGCAGTCCATATATACACATCAAAAACGTTGTAAAGCTCACTAAATGGAAATGAATTTAAGCCTCGTTGTCCACAAGCCACAAATCGTAAACGTTCTAAGTGATTTTCAACCTCTAGCTCATATAAAACATGCTTAGAAGGAATTAGTTTCTGTAGTATAATTTCCACACTATATTTGTCATCAAGGCATCGACCTTGCAATTCAAACTGAGATTCCAAAAAACCATTTCTACCAACGTAGCAAACTAACGCGTTGCGAATATGATAAGTGTAGTTAGGTAACAATAGTAGAATTAATTTGGAAAGAGCAACGTTGAACCTTTCCATTTGGTTTTCAAATTTTGCATTTGTTCTGAATTTCGAGTTAGTGGCTAATAGAAAACGTTCACTTTTAGAGGCAAGCACATTTGCCCTTTGAGTCTGTCTGGAATGTCCCAATAGAATAATATTCTGTGATGTCATGTGAGCGAAAGTAGCTATTTTAATGCGCACTCCTAAACAAGGTGTAGGATTGATATATGCAAAACGGCGAAGAAAATACTCGGGATGGTATTCCAACAAATTTACACCAGTTATTTTACCATTAGGTTTCAGCTCTTTTGCTAAAATAAAAGCTATATTTTCTGCGGTACCCTGACCGCGAGCATCAATTGTGCTTTGAATTTTAAAAAACATCCAGTAACATATTTGATGCAAGTAATCTTTGTCTTGGGGTACTGGCACAATAATATGAAACACAGGCACAGACAAGTCAAACAGTCCAAGTTTACCCGTGACGGCTTCCTGGTATGCAAAAGAAGTATCAAATCGAATTTCGGTAAATGCAAATTCTGGCATAAATAGATGCACTTGTATGACGCCACACCACGACCGGGAAATCAGCTTGTGGTCAAAAACCGTGTTGCGTAAATATGCCGTTGTCACAATGTCAGGTAGAATTCTGTTTTTACGAATTTGAACCTGCCAATACAACCGTTCATCTCTAGAAGCCCGAGTTTGTTGATGTAGAGCAAAGAATTTATGAATACTTAGTGTACTGACAGGAATGCTAGTTGGTGCAATATCTGCGTCAACATAGTTTACAATATTTAAAAACGGATTGCAACTATTTGAAAACTGCCTGAGAAGCTCGTCAAAATTTTCAATTCGATACGTTGAGAGGTCTGCTGAAAAATTGTCAACATGACCACGAAAGCAGTTAAATATTTTAGAATATTCGTTTTCCTCTGAACAGTTCTTCAATGGCTTAAGTTTAAAGCAATCAGATGCAGACAAAATAAAAAATAGGCTGAAAACTTTAAGCATTCTGAAGATTAAAACAACGCTGGACTGGTGCAATTTGTTTTTTCTGCCGCTATAATTGCATACAGAAGCTTGCCCGAAAATACTAGGTTATACAAAACCCCGTTCCACAACTGAACAAAACTATTATCCTGGTTAAAACCTTTCTTTAATCTGATATATGATAGTGCTGTATGGATATTGTTGTAGTAAATTGCAGCTAATCTGTCGATTTTAGCAACTCAGGTTTATTCATAATATGTTAAACTTCAGCAATTTTAAGTTGCCAATGTGTTAAGAAGGAAAAACCGGGCTGAAAAATAAACTTACTGCGTGTCTAGCAGAGCAATTGTACTTTTAGAACTGGAACGACACTACTTTGTTTTTACTGTCCCACATGTTCCACCCCTTTGAGTAGGTAATTCGGTTAATAACATATTGTGCGTAATTCATTAAAAAGCTTTTCTTTTAAGTGTGTAATGACGATTATTAATTTCCTAAATACGCTTCTTAATTAACTTTAAAACTATTACGCCCTTAATTCCTGGTATTTGGCACGTGTCAAGCTCATACATTATTATGATTTCACTTTCAGTTTTTTTAAATTTTGCAAGCAACGGAATCATTATCTGAAGATTTTATACTTGCTGTCAACACAATGATTCTCTATACTAAAAGAGCTAAGAAGGATTTAGGTTTTGGTGTTTACTATGAGATTAAGCATTATCTTAAATTATTATCTTATCATTATCTCATTAAACAAACTTATCCGTTCTACCTGAAACAATGCGGAGAAATTATAATATGTGATTATTATCATAGCAATATTATCCATTGAAATCTTTAATTGTATTTAGTTTGAAAAGTTAACTGTACACTTATGGAACTTATGTGTTTATCTCTTCAGCAAATCGTCTACAATATACTAAACTTCAGAGATATATTATTACTAGACACTTTGTTCTATTCCCTTTAATTAAATTTACATCAGATACGGTTTCAAATTTAAAGATTGAATGAATCTAAAACTAGATAACACTTTTTCATTATTCGTTACGGTTAATACAATGTCAAAGTTTGCCGTTCAGCAAGTATGCCAGTATAGTTCAGCACGCCCACCTGTGCAAGTTAATACTATTCTTATTGTCACATCAACATAAAAGCTTTTTGCATCAAATCAATTTTCACAATGTCCACCACACTAGCTTTCCAAACCAACAAAGTACATCAAAGCCTTACCAAATACTTTTTGCCATTTGCCTGGAACGGCAAATCAAATCGTTGGGAGTATTCCACAGAAAATAAATTCAAAATATGTGTTCGACTATATACAACAATTGTAATTCCACTTCTTTCAGTTGTTCAAACTATAGCTATTTATATCTACACAAGCATCTATGATCCAGATGCTTTCCAAGGAGAAAAGTTGCTACTGCTTGCGCTTCTGGGAGCTTCGTGTATTTCGTGCGTTATCATGTCAGAAATTTCATTGCTTTTGTACGGTGATAGTTTGGTGTCTATACTTAACTGGGGCATTCCAAAAACCATCAGACTCAAATTGGTTGCCAATCCTAGAAACAATATCAGTTTCATGGTAGCATTCAAAGAAGCATTAAAAACTCTGCTAGTAACCAAGGAGGACATTAGCGCAATATTCCCAATTATATGCGCCTTCTTGTTGGTAACGCTGTCAGTTTTTACAGTGAAAACGAGATGGGTGCATTAAATCTGCCCCCTAAACGGTTATAGCAACGAGTAAAAGCATGTGCTTTAACGTACACTATCAGGCGCTTTAAAAAACACTGTTATGCAATCAGTTACACCCCCGAAATCGTATTCGGGGTAGGGAGCTTCAGCGTTAAGGAATTTTGATTTGGTTCCAAAGACAAATCGGCGTTTTTTAAAGAGATGCACATGGATTCGGTTCAACATTGCAAAAAAATTGCATTACAAACATACTTTTCTGCTTAAAAATTGTCGAAAAATCAGTTTTTTGCATATATGTCGACCTGTATATGCATATTTAGTACATTTTTCGTCCCAGATCATTTAACAGTGACGTACTGTCATCCCAGGCTGACAATTTTCCAACTTGAATACCCAGCAATCAAGTCTTGCTATAATATCCACAATTGATAACTTGTAAGATTTGATTAGGTATCGTGTGACTAAACTAAGTAGTAGATGGAAAATGATTAAAACACATTTATGATTTCCAAAATCACTTCTGACTTCTAAACTTCTGACCAAGCACAATAATTGGGAGCTAATATTTAGAAATCAAATGATATACAGTAAAGTGAACACCTATCATACCATTCATTAAATGCAAATCTTGACATAAAACGTATTTCCCACGAAATCTTTAAAGACGTTTTACCGTTTAAAAGAGTAAAATAAAACAGAAGAAGAAAAACTTCTAAAACAGTGAAAACTATGCCCGATCAAAAGTTTAAAATAAAATTTAGTTGAACCCCATGCCCACTCTCGTGTACGCGCATTTGCAGTATGGCATTTGAGTATTTGTTAAATTACTGTTTGCATAAAATATGGTAAATTGCTTTTCAAAATTTATTCAGCTAGTTATTCAACGAATTAATTAGTTTGTAGTTGGGCATTTTCACATAGAATAGCAATTCAATGATTCAAGTTTAAAGTTCAGTTAACTCGAGGATACTTAAACCCACAAAAACATATTTTAGACACGTTGAGTATTAGTATTACAATATTTTTATTGCAATCACTTCAATTCGTTAAACGCATTCCGTTCAACTCGAAAGGAAAGTCACATATTTGAATTACAACTACATTAGCAGCAGCAGATCAGCGCAAAAGTCGACCCCAAGGATTAATGCTTAACGCCAATCATTTCTTGAATCTCTTTGAAGTCTCTGTTCATCTCTCGAGCTTCACAAGTACCAGTACCTGGAAGTACTTGTACATAAATATTATAAACACAAAATATAAAAGAGCTACCAATTAATACTATTGTATGCACATTAACAACAATTAGTCTCTGTTTTTTAAAATTCATAATCAAACACAAACACCATAGTATGTGCATGTCACGACTTTTTCTCAATGAATTATTTGCTAAATGTAAATACCATTTATGCACTTACTTGCATTGTGAATGAGTAGCAGTTTCAGAATGCTACTACTTAAGCATGTCTTAAGCTAACTGTTTTGGACAATATAGATCATATATAATTTACAAGTAGCAAATTCCACACATGCATACGTTAGATATTAATTAGGTTTAAAGAAGTGAATTTAAATTCGTTTCTGAATAGTTGTAATATGCAGAATTATTATCAGGTTCTACGGACTGCAATAACCAACAAATTGCAATAACTTCGACATTTGTGAACCACCACTGAATTGTGAGTGAGAGTCAGCTATCAGCTTGGCCGGTGAATGAACATTAAAATGTTGGGATTAAGATAGTAAAAATCGGTTCATAATAATCCCATTGTTCAATGTTTTGGTCGGCGAATGAGCAGGCGGCGGTTGAGCGTGTACCATTAGAATTAAAAATTATATTTATCTATCAGTCCTCTCTTTAACCTAACGATTTTAGACACAAATAACTGTCATCATTTACTATTGACAGCAATTAACACGAATCGAAAATTATATGCATGCGCGCATATATGAAAATACAAATGCGCGTACACGAGAGTGGTCATGGGGTTCAACTAAATTTTATTTTAAACTTTTGATCGGGCATAGTTTTCACTGTTTTAGAAGTTTTTCTTCTTCTGTTTTTTCTATGATCGCTCCATCCATATTGATGTATCATAATAATGCGGATAATATTTATTATCTTTACTACTTTATTCAATCCCCAAAACTGTTTGGAGGACCACAACTTCTAAACATGTTGTTAGCAAATATACTAAGATTTATAGTATTAACTTATCTGTCACAGAACATTTGCTTTACGCTATCATTTTTTGCAAACGTGGTTTTCGGAATGAGTCATATTGTTGTAAAGTTAATTAGTCATGTTACAAAAATGGGGTTGAATTATGTTCAAGTAAAATTGTATAGGGAATTACAGGTTAGTTTAAATCTTATGCATAATTTACAGAAATATATGAATATTTGGTTTCTAGCCGTTTCATTTTTTATACTACTTTTATACTAATTTTTATTAACTTGATAAGTATAACTGGGTTCTTGATCAATATGGATAAACATTTATTGGATGACCGATATTTAAATCGCCCAAATATAAATACATAGTCTTTTTGCTAAGTACTAATCATGTAATTGGAAAAAAGATTTATCTTGAATATAAACAAACTGGCTTAAGAGGTATTACATACAAGTCGTTGGTCTCTTTTAGAAACCAAAAAAAACAGGAATTTAAAATGGTGTTAAAATGTTGGAATATATTGTGGCTTGGCTATGCTTTCGTGTATATATTATTGCCAATATAATGAGCTAAAATAATAAAGTTATTAATTTAGTTCTATTTTAGATAAAGCCCTCCTCCTTGTTATGGAGACATTTTTGCAAATAGAGATAAAATGCATATGAAGGCAAGAGATAAAAAATTGAATGCATCATCTGGTAGCTTATTCTTCGGGGGTTACATGTTGCAATTTTCCAAAAATAACGCATCGTCGTGAAATCCCGAGAGAATGAAGCGCTTGTAAAGTGGGCTATATCCCACTTCGAAAATGTTACCAATAGGTCAAAGACCAAAGCAGTGAAACACTTTGTAGAAGAAGGTAAGCGCCTGACAGGTATATACAAATGAATTCAGGGATATAAAACTCCAAAACATCAGGGTGCAAGTTTTTATTGTAACAGTGGCTTTCTTAGGAAGCTTGAAGACGCCTTCAAAGTTGTTCGACGAGGAGCCTTCCACCTCAATTAGTGCTGCAGCCAACAAACTCAACATTAGTCCACAAACACTAGGTCAAATTAAAGCTCGGAAACTGGGCCACACAGCATGCACTAAGTCGGAAGCACCACCCAGCAGTCTAGTATCAGGAGCAGCGAGCAAAATCTAGACCCCGATTTGTTTACAAAAATAAGTTTCTAAGACTTAGACCAAAACCAAAAGATGCTCCAAATATTCCACTGGCAAAAGGGATCAAAACGTTTTGGGATTCAAATAACGCAGGGTAGTCCAATCTACGAAACCCGCATAGTTTACCCCATGGTTTCAATACTATTTGGAAAAATATCACCACTAAGGTGGCAGCATGATCGGGAAAATCGGGATGTGCGGTTCTAGCATAAGCTGAACAAGAACTTTACAGCACTGGATACAAAGGCACCAATGAATCTTAGTTTATGCGAATATTGTTGACTATTAGTTGTACTAAATGTTTGAAGCTACTGTAGTTCAATAAAGCCTAAATGTTCGGAGAAATCAGAATTTCAAAAATGTCTCCATAACAAGAAGGAGGGCTTTAGTATGTTTTATTTTAATTAAAGAAATTTGATAATTTCTGATTCAAGAAAGCATATTATGTTTAAAATGGAATATTCAATCCATTAGGGAAATGTAATAGGTTTTTTAAACATTTTATCAATACTGAAATTCTCAGCGTAATGTAGACTTTTCCATTTTCCCTTACCAAAATTGAAAAGTTACATGCTTAAGCAAAATCCAAAATGCATTTTTATTATCCGGGTTAAGGATTTGAAGGGCAATACTAACGTTTTCTTTATTAGCAACATATGCTGAGGTTAGGAAAGCTCATGTCTCCGTAACTGGAACACTTTTTCATACAATTAATTTAAATTCACATGCCGAAAGATTTTACCAAAATTAAATTGAAATTCCAGAAAGTTCTTGTGTACATCAAGCGTTTTAGAAAGTTACCAAGCCTGCCATATAAAATCTATGTGAATTCGACCAGGTATGCAATATTGAGAGATTGGCAAACAATTATGATCCATGATGAGATTTTAGATGCACACAGCACACAGCCTAATCATGTTTCTGAAAATCTGCTATAGTCGGGTTTTATACCAAGAATTTTTATGTGTTTATGATACCAGATTTCAAAGTCTATAAGTTTTAAACGCAAAATATATAACATGCACTTTGATGATGAAACCGGAAAATGGTTTAAAATCTTATTTATTTCTAAACTTTTTTGTAGCAAAATTCAGTTTTACAAGCTCTTTGTAGGCAGGAAAAAAGCTTATTGCCAACGTAACGAATTTTTAGTAATCAAATAGAAAGCAAGAAAATGTGATTAAAATGAAAGCCATTTCTTCTCTAAGGTAATACCAGCAGCTCAACTACAGCTTAGATTAAGATGTTTCACAAATGTGCTGCTCTCAGTCACAAATGTGTTTTCCGAGAACAGAAACCAATCAACTTTCACTTGATGCACTAGTCAGCATTAAGGTTTTGGTTTTTCATCAACCTGGTATAATTGGTTGTTGTTCTAAATCCTTAGAAAAACAATATGAGTTTATACTGGTAACGTGAGAGTGACTGTAGTCATTTTACATTATCCTCACGTGCAAACAATTAAGACATTTCAAAGAATTCGGGTTGCCTTGGAAATGAATTCATGGGAATGGAACGTGTTTTGAAAAGCTGTTCACTCCTTTGACAGGTTTTATGCCACTGCATTTAGCACAAACTCCCACAAAATATGTTTTTCCAAACTGAAGTAAATATTACAAGCTCATATTTCTTCTATAGTGATAGGTTCTATGACTGACAGCGTTTTCTCATTATTTCTTAGCTCGATGTTTCACGCTGTGTTTATCAAAGGAAGGCACAGCATAACGTAGTAGACCATGCAAAATATAATGACCCACCAGTAGCCTAAGAACACATTCTGGCAGTTTGAACTCATAGTATAATTTTACCGTATTTTGGAATAAATTTAAATATGTTTAATTTGAGTCTGTTATGCCCTTTTGAGAATATTACAATCATAATATTGAGTTTTATGTCTATGTCTCATAATGAAATATTTTCAAAATAATCTTAAAAATAAAGAACATCATTGACTGCTTACCTGTGATTACATATTATTATTATGATTCTGGTTACCTTGACATGGACACTATTCGTTGTGCTTTGTCCTGGTGGAACATGAATGTACATGACAGCATCTCATTTCATCTCACTGTGTGTCATTTGATGCGTCAGTTAGGTAGCTCTCAAAGATATTGAATTAAGCTTGGCATGACTTGGCTGTCACCTGCAAAAACATTTTGTTCGATAAGTAAGTTTTTTGCTGGTTTGTTTGAGTGTCCTAATGTTTTCGTTATCCTTTTGCACCTATCTGCCCTAAATTGCGTTTGCAAAAACATCAGCACCCAAAACATGAAAGGTGGTAGCATAAAAGCATCAGTATTTCTTGGTGTGCACAAAGACGACATGAGTAGCGTAGGAAGCACAAGATTTTATGAGTTTTGCAGAAAAGCTATGCTACAACATAGAACATTTCAGCTCAATATATTATCCCCGGCAACGAGAATTTTGTTACTCATTCCTTTTCCACACTTGGAAGAGAAAGGATGCAACTTTGCTGCTGTCATGTGAAATCCCAAACGTCTTTTCTCCTGCTTCTGTATAAATCATGGACAACGTATCACTGTCATTGAATCAAACTTTCTGGCACTTTTTTGGCAAAGATTATTTGCGGTATAGTATGTTCATAACAATAATTTTGATTATTGCTTACACAACAATATTTTTTCTTGGTATTATTGGTAACGCCACAGTGATTGTAGTCATTTCTCAACATCCTCACATGAAAACAGTGACCAACTTATTTGTAAGAAATTTGGCATGGGCAGATTTGTTTGTGGTGGTGTTTTGTGTACCTTTCACTTTATTTGCCAACATATACATACGTAAGTTAAACATATTCACTATCTGAGGCTCATATTCTGAGGTATCGTTTTTAGAACTGAAAATATTTTAAAATTACATATAATATTTTACAGCGTGGGTGTTTGACACCATACTTTGCAAAACTTTACCTTATGCTCAGGGAACATCCGTTGTTGCTTCAGTTTTCTCTTTAGTAGCTATTTCGGTTGACAGGTAAGATTTCCTAATTAAAAGCCATTTAAAAAGCTGATCTTCTGTTTTAAATCAAATTTGAATTTTTTTCAGATGTCTTACTTTATATCGTCGCAGTGAACAAGAAGGCTTGTCCAAAGTCCAAGCCAAAATTGTGATTTACTTCATTTGGATATTCGGACTAATAATTACGTCTCCGTGGTTGTATGTGTTTACCCTTGAAAACATTCACGATTCTGCAAATCACTATTATCCGTTTTGTGTAGAAAGATGGCCAAGTCCACTATATGGAAAAATCTACTTTGTTTCCATACATCTTGTTTTGTGTTTTCTTTTCCCGCTATTGGTTATTACAGTGCTCAACATTATCATTTGGCTAAATATTGCAAGGTATCAACAAGATACCCAACGGCTTCACAGTAGCTATAATGGTGTTACAAAACTGTTGTGTATTATTACAGTGGCGTTTACAATAAATTGGCTACCGTTGTACCTACTAATGACAAAAATTAAATTGTATGGCAGTGCTGAGCAATTGGAAGGTGTGGAAAAGCACACAAATTTTGAACAATATTTAGTTCCTATTGCTCAGTGGATGGGTTCCTTGAATAGTTGCGTAAACCCAGTGTTGTACGCATTTTATAGTAAAAAGTTTCAAGATTGTTTAAGAAACTACATTAGTGAAATTCAGAGTACATTTTCTCATATGTTCTCCGTACCATTAGAGCAATATGATTAGTGTATACTAGTACGTGTCTCTTTCCAATGAAACCTTGCCTGTTATGGCGTAGCTGTCTTTGATTGTGACTTTCACCAAACTGATTTATGTCAAGTATCATTTCTCATGCTACCATTTGTTTTAATATATCTCTTGAAAGTTTTTTGTACTACCAAATTTGTAGTATTCACGAAATGTGTTTGCAAAAAATCCAATTTGAAATTGAATAAGTAGATTGTTACCATATTTCTTGAAATACCCGAAAAAGTACATGTGATGGAAATGTGGTTTAAATGAAGTTTTTTTTGCACCTAATCACATTGAGTGAAACTAGGTTAGTAGAAATTGGCAATACTTTTATGTTTTCTTTTGCAAAGTTTTTACATTTGATACCTAAATATACAATGCACGTTTTAATGGAAATGATTTTGTATTTCTAAATCCAAAAATGCCTAAATTACCTAGAAGAGAGAAAACACAACTTTCAACTTGCTCATCGTTGGAATCTTTAACACACAGTGTTGTTGACTGTAATTTATTATTGGCAGCACAGGAAACTTTTAAACACTTTCACATACAGATACAGCAAGTTGAAAAAGCTTTCACGTGTTTCATAAGACGCGCTGTCAAAAACTTTTAAAAGAAAGAAAGGAAATCTCAAGTAGGATCAACTTTTCAATTTGTGTTTGTGGCATTCCTTGAAAATTTTCCACGCCAAATACTTCTTAAGAATTAATTAGGCTCTCGCCGTTTTAATAACATCTTTAAAAACATCGTAGGCGTGGGTAATTAAAACATTCAAGCCACTTGGATTAATGCAAATTTTGTTATTGCGTTCACATAAGCATGAAAACTACAAGAAATTCCAATCGTGTTGCACACACAGTAATGTTTCAATATTGCTCCAACGGTAACATCTATATTCAAACCTATTCAACAATCTATATTTTCAATATTCAACTAAAAATATTTTAATGTTAATAATAATAATAACAAGTTTGTGTAAATAAATATAATATAATGTGCGGAAGCATTGTTATGTTGTTTACTTCAGTTTCAACAATTAAATGTCTCACAAATTCTATAAAGTTGTTCAAGCTTTATTTTCAAGAACTTGGAAATTTCAGTACCTCAAACTAGCCAGTAGTAAAAAGAGTTCATTTCTTGGTTCAATGCATACCATATTTGCTCTGGTAAACTTTTTTGATCGATAAGGGTTTTCAATTGATGTTGACAGCTATCCTCATTCCGCATCAATCATGGACTGGGAAGTCAAACTGCATAAGTAGAATTCCCCAAAAGCTTTAGAAATGAGCAATGTGCACTTTGCCGACACTAGTTGTGAAACACGAATGAATGAATGACTGACTGACTTCACATACAATATTATTAAATAGAGTAGAAGAATAAACTGAAAATGTAGCACACATTTTCTCTAAGATGGTGCTTATTTATCAGAATAGAACTTCAGCTACCTCAAATTTAGTCATTGTTATTCTCCCATTTAGCTTACTTTCTCTGGACAAATTTATCCCAAAACTATGAACTGGATTTTGTGCACAATTATTTTCTTGTACGAAAGATGCATGATACATTTATGTACTGCTTTCAATTCAAGTGGCAGTTATGTTTGACTTTTTATATTATACCATTTTGATGCACTACATACAAATACTATAAAAATATTTCTCTATTTGTGTCGACAAGACCCGTCAGACATGATGTTATAAACATGTAATACGCCTTCCTGCCAAACATATTTATTAAAAATTGCTTAGGATTTTTTTTCAGTTTCTACAACGGCGTGAATCCAAAGTAGTCAGATTATGTAAAACTCACGGGGCGCGAATATGTACAATGTAAAACCGTCTTAAAAAGTACTGCTGGAATATGTGCTCTAATACTTCCCCAAATTCAATTTTCGTTTGAAGGTTTCTTGCTGTTCTTAGGATATCATACAAAAAAATATTTTTAAAGCTTTTTGAGCTTTTCCTCACGTCTTTATAAAAAGACTGACTAGGTTCGTACTTGTGACTGGAGTAAGAAATTAGGCTTATTTGAGCTGTATGTATGACACAAGTTTCCAAATCTCTTTGAATGGTGTAAAGGCAAAGCCTACAGGTGCTTTATTACGGCTCACTACATGTTCAAGCAGCTATACCCCTTTGAATGTAGGTAAACAAGCTGTCTGGAAAATATCCACATAACGTTTTACATGTTTTCACGCAAGGTTGCCCAGTTTTAAATTACAACAAAACAATAACTTGTTGGATAAGAAGCAATATGATACCTTCTTGCCAAAGTATGCCCTACACGGCTCATGCAAGCGTCATTGTATGTGGGTTTGTATGGCTTTTCAGTACATAACAAAAGAATAGGCAAAAATTAAAATGTGTTGCAAAACTTTTCACACATGAGATCAGCCATATAACATAGACAAAATTATATGGGCTGTTTTGATGAAAGGGAAGCTTTTACTCAACTTTCGACTTACGGGAACCACAGCAAGCACAAAACATTCCACACAATCATATCATTTTTGTTCTCCGTGGCTAGTTTATTGTGTAACAGAATCATGACATGTAAACGTTGAAGCTTCCTGTAATAACTCGCATATCGTACAACATTCCATTCAAGGCACTTTGCTAAGGTTGCGCTTATTGAAACAAGAATCACACGGGATTAAAAAATAAAACAGCAGGATCATTATATTGAAGGCATAAATGTAACTGGTGAAAGTAAAAACAAATGAGAAAACACTTCTTTTAGACAAAAACTAATAGACAGACGGGCAGGTAGGCAAAATAGTTTGAGGTGAATAAATTATATATAAAATGGAACTGTGTGTAAAACACATGAAATAATAATCCACATAGAATAGGGATACTCTTAAAAGTCAGCCAAATGTTAAACGCAAAATATGCAAAAGCAAGTTGGACCCTTATACAATCATTTATGCCCCGATATACAAATCCAAAGCTCTGAATACAGAAAACAAAATACATTTAATTAAAAACAACTATAATGAACATCAGAGTTTGTTCCTATTTTTACAACTTGCAGGCGACAACATCAAATCTGCTAATAAAACTAGAATACTTTAATATGCTTCTAAGTATCACATTATACCATTTAGTTTGTAAAGTACGTGTAAAGTTAGAAAATAGTTTTTGAGTATTTGTTCAAAATACTTTCTCAAAGTGGAATGGTTTAGTAGGAATTTTAGTTTGACATTTGACTACATCCGTTTGGAAGAATGAAAGGTTTAGTCTGAAGTGCTCTTGTGGTTTGTGCTCACCTGTTAATCTTTTAAGTGCGACATTCTAGTATACAGTATCCCATTTTGCTTGTGTTTTAGAGAGATTTCTGATGAAAGTAGGGTTTTTCTACAGACATTTCCTCAGTGGTAACTAATGGTTTCCCTAAAAACTATTGTCAGTTTTACCTTTGCATTAACTTCTACCGGAATATACTGTGAAAAGTATTATAACATTAATGAAAATATGTGGAAAAAGGGAAACGAAGCAAATGCGTATTTAAAAGTGAATTGTGAAATAGAGGAAGCTACCAAACCAGCCGACAATCTGAAAACCGAAAGCCCAATGTGTTTCAAAAATCTATCTAACTATTGCAGTATATTATAGGCCACTTAATTATATAAAGTTACTATATCTAATGAATGCTTCATTGTATATATTAATATTAATATAGCTTTGAAAGTTATTATATGCGGCATACTTATGTTTTTTGTGTTATGCATTCGCTATTGTCAAAATAACACACGCAAATCCTGATTCGGTTATAACACGTTGGCCGTAAGCATACTTCAACCTCAAATATGCCTATTATTATTTGCAAATATGTGACACATTATGCAGCATAATAGGTTTGGTTCAGCAAATTTATAAATTATATTATGCTCTTCATCTTTTTATTAGATCATTTTTCAATATGCCTCGTGTGTTGCTATTTTGTTACGCGTCGCTACTATTTATCATACACCAAATCACATGCCTGAAGGTTCAAGTTGTACATATAGTAAAACATCAAAGCACAAAAATGGTAGGTAAGCAAATTGCATTAGCTATCCAAAAATGTTATACGGAATATCAAATAAATTGGATTCATGTTGCTTGGAATTTAGTATTAAATTTGAAAAGATTTTTATGAAAAGCAAATCTGGAAAATAGCACGCTTCTTCTTTTTTGGTTTATCGATCAAACTGGTTTAGTGTTGTGTAATGTTGAAAAAATGACATTTGGATATATGCTTAGTATTTCCCTTAGGCAAAATGTCAATACTAAACCTGTTTGCTTGCACATAACTCCAGGCTTCAGGTTTCCCCTCATGTTTCCATGGTGTCAGATTTAGCATTTTGGTTCCATATTTTACTTGCATGATAAACTTTCAAAACATTCTTTTATGAAAATAATATTAAAGGACGTAACAAGAAACGTTGTTGTACATAAAAATGGCAGAAATGTAAAAAAACGTAACTCTGTCAGTTTTACCGACTGGCCGCCTGGTTGTTTTCTAGGCATTCAGACAAGTTGTCATCAATTGATTGTCACTTAAGATATAAAACAATGATGTTGTTCTCATTTTACCTCTCAACTCCTATATTAGAGGCTGTCACATTTCAACAGATTTGTTCAGACGCTACTGTACATTGTATTTTTCTCTGTTGGAGCTTTTGACAAATACAGGATTCTGTAGAAGCATTTATTATTTAAGTCAACCCTGTTTGCTTTGTGGATAGGTCACGTTAAAGTTTCTGTGTGTGAGCTCAAGTGGAATTCATGCACTAGTATACGAATGGAAAGCTGGTACTCACCATGTCACAATAAATGCCACGGTCTGCTGAAGGCTGTCAGTTGTTGCATCAAAGGGCTTTCACCAAAGCGGATAAAGCTCGGCCGGATGGAATAAACTTACAGCAGCGTAAACGGGCAGTTATCCCAACAAAGATTCCCAAAGTTCCCATTATAAAAGTGCCCTGAAGAAAGTTTCCCTGATAATAAGCATGCTGAAAACTTTTTGCAAAAATGCTTTCACTGCACAGTTTCACTACTACCGTACTGCAATCTCTGCTGTAACCAGAGTCTGAGACCACAATCCATTTTTTGCACTCTGGGGGTTTCGTTACGTTGTGCTGATTGCGTTTTGAGATACCTCGAGTTTTAGGCAAGATGAAATATAAACCAGAAGGGGTATGAAAAAGAATCAAATTGAAAGTAAATAAGGGCAACCAAAGAACTGTTGGTTTGTGAGCCAAGTGAAACTTTTACTGGTAACTCTGGCAGTTTGCGTTTAGTCCAATCCTAATTTTTTGCCCGAGGAGACACAGTTTGAACATTTGTACTATAACCCATCCCTTTACATGCATATACTTCGTTTATAGTATATGCTTTCCTTGATTTTTTATCTGGTTATAATAAAAATACTCTACCTATTACATATATATTTTAGCTTAATTAGCATACCCGCAAGAGACCTTATATGAAAAGCAGTATTTCCATGTGGAATCATTTGAGCTAAACAATTTGTTATTTTACGTAGCTTTTTATTAGAATACCAATTAGGCAGCTGAATTGCTTCGTTCCAATCTACTGCAATGTTTCACCATATTATTTCTCGGACGCAGCGTTTTTGATAGAGATAATCTAGAAATGAAAATGAAGCCCATCCAGAAATAAGCTCGATCAACATTTGAGTTATGCAAGGAATTTAAATTAAAAATAAGAGTTGTAGTTGTAAAGCCAGCAGAGAGCCAGCGTTTTTATTTTTGAATGCGCACTAGTAAGCGATTATCGACGGGTGTGGTGAGCAACTTTTTATTTCTAACAATCTTCTTCCTCGAAAGATGCTTACTTCCTATTCCTGGGTAAAAGCAAACTTTCCTTTGTGATATGTTTCCGCTTAAAATATCTTAAGCGTACAGAAACCCTTTTCGTACTGATACTGATTATTTGTTTATTTTAAAATCAATATTGTACATCAGCATGCATTCAATATTAATTATAAATAAGAACTTTTTCAACAAGAATAACATATGCACACTTATTTTGAAAAATGTGTGCTTTTCTAAAATTGTATTGATACTAAACAAAATGCCTAGATTCAAAGCGAACCTTCAGAATTTTTCTCATGAATCTTCTAGGTTGTAATAAGCATTTCGCAAGCTTTTCTTTTTGTATTTCAATTTACACGCTCCAGATAGTCAGATAGTATAAACTGTCAAAAATTCGGAACAAATAGGTGTAAAACTATTAACCAACGCAAGCTTGGGAAAGTTAAAATAATAAGTAATAATATTATTGTCAAGCAAAATACTCTGTAATACGGAGTCTGTATAAAATTTTCATCTCTCTGAGTTTCATAAGCAGCAAGCAAAATTAATCAATTTTGCTACTTAGAGATGTTAAAAATGTAAGCGTAGTCGATTAATCTTAAAATACTATGGTACAACTAAATAATAAAGAACATTAATCATTTTCTGATTCTGATCAAGCTAAACTGAATCGAAAAGCAAAGTAAAATTCAATAAACAGTTTTCCTGATTTCGGCTTAATGAGTTTTTTTAGAAGTTGACAAGAGTTCCTGTAAAATAAACCAACACCAAATTGCTTTACACAAATATAAAATGTTGCATGTTTCCGTAAAAATAAATCATTTAATTCTGTACTGCGAATTAATGTTTTTGCAGACGGTTTCGGTTTGTTTCAGGTAGTAATACAAATCATGCAACATTTTATACTAGCTTTTTGCAGGATTGTTGAAATCTTGTAAATAGTTTTCCTCTGGGAGTAAACAGTACTGCACGCAGTGCTGTCACAAAGCTGGTTAATTCATTTGAGACGAAGGGACTAAATAGGAATTTTCTGGGAGAATTAAGTTGAATGCGATACATTATGAATGCTGACGTGCTTGTGTGACAGTACTAACCGTCATATAAAAGTTTTGTTTTATAGGCCTTCACGGTTGTTTAGATTCTTTTAGAGGAAACCCAGAATGAGAAAAATACCATTCATATACTTATGTAACTCTGAAACATTACAAACCGATTTGTGGAAGAGGCATCTCTAATGAGTTGCTGCGAGATGAGTGAAAGTTTTTTGTTCCGGATCTGCAGTTTTTAGTTTACTGTAACTTTGCACTGAACTTCCAATTTAAGAAAGACATACCTGTAAAACGGTATGTGTAGGGCTAAGCATGCTTTAGAATGTACTAAAAATGTATCCTGAAAGACTGCTTGTTTGACGTTTCTTTTCGTCTTCTCATGCTGAAACTTTTATGCTAAAATTGTACGTGTCATCTGTTCTGGAATTTTTATATAAACTTCCTTGCAGTGTGGATATAAAAATGTTCATTAACGTACGAACGCTAAAAATGAAATATTTTGAATTTTTGTTAAGATGCTAAAACTGAAAATCAAACAAACAGGAAAACAATGTGGACATACTATGCGTAGCACGGCTTTCAGAGAGGTTGTTCCTCTCGTTGTCAAGTTCTAGCGAAACTGTTGAGGAAATGCAAAATTGAATTAATGTGCCGTACCAAGATAATATATTTCAGGAAATATGGTGTGCTGTGTATGCACCATGTTATAGCAAAAATCCATGCAGTATTGAGCTGTGTATAAAATAACAGAAATAGTATGAAATATGATTTTTTAATTTATAGTCATCAATCATAATATAAATTTTATTCACACATAATGTTTAAAGCATATTATTCAAACAGCATAATAGATTGCTTACTATCATTCCATGATAAAATTATTCGTAGCACGATCTGTGTTGTTCGGTCTCTCTATTATTACTGTACAAGTTTTTTTAAATTAAACTTTACCCCTGAAACCTAATGAAACCGAAGTTTTAAAATCTTTCTTGACAAAAGTGTTGCATCCACCGAGTTAAATATAATGGTCATATACAACCTTGTTTTTGTTTCTGGTACAATTTCTCCAATTCCACTAATATAAAAAGCTATTGGCCGAAGCGTATTTAGACAGCGCATAACGTATTTCTTGTTACCTACACTATACTTTACAACGTTTAACTTCCATTCGCGCAACATTCTATTTGAAATAATTGTTCCCTTTGCTGCAAATCCTAATGCAACTGAAAGAGCCATTTGCGAAACCAGCGACATAGACGGGTTTATCCAGTAAATGTAAAACGGTAAAACATTTCTTCCCAGAAAAGTTCCTACTAGACCACACATGGTTACAAGCATACTACACTCGATTCCCACAAAAAGTGCAAACCTCCCAGACTTAACAAATTTCACGTGTACAAAGTACAAAGTCTTGTACAAATGTATTGCTTCCGATAGTCGAGTCCAGTGAATTTTACTTATAAACTTTAGCAAATTTGTAGTAACGGAAATAACATAAAGGGCTATAATAACTGCAATTCTCATTACTCTGCAAGCTTCTAAACAGTTAATTGTGTAAATTAGTCCAATAATTCATCGTAGCATATGTGTGTGTAAAATATGAGAAGTTATATTTTCTTCCCAGATCCTGAATAGCAAAGAAAGGTGCATCCAGTGGCTTAATAAATGTTATCACTGAAAGTGCTACACTGACTAACGAAAGTACAACCACTGTACCGGTCATAACCACGCCAATAAAATCTGCTTCATTTTTATTTTTTCTGCTCAACAGTTTCTTAATTTCTGAAGCAGTTGCTTTGTTAACTGCCCTACTGGATTTCTTGTACTTTTGTGGTAGATATTTTTGTTGTAGTTTTACTAATTTGTTAAAGTAATTTACTATTTCATCACCGTTGCAATAAGTGCCCATGTTAATCCGTCGTAAACGAGAAGAATGGGCGTAACTACGGTGCAAAAGAACAATTGCTCGACTGATGTACTTCCAGGGCTGTAAACGGCTTTGTAAATGATAACGTAAATAGTGCACAATGTCCACACAAGTAGTCCAGCCACTGCCCAAACTATCTTAAAAATAGTCAAAGGTCTAGTATCAACAGTGAATTGCTGCAAAATTGGATTATATTTCAGAATGTAGCTGTATGGAAACAATTTTTCGGAGATGATTTCATTAAGCTCAAGCGCCTGATAAAGTAGGTAAGACATAATTTGGAAATATTGTTTGAAATATTCTAATTTCCGGACAATATGTTGAGGTTACAGACGCAAACGTTATACTAAAATGGTTTTTTTGTCAGAATTTACAAAACTCTCTTAAAATAGAAATCCCATGTATTGGTGGATTGCAATTATTTCGGCATGTGTCATACAGTAAAGGGGGAAAAGCTAGAATATTATATATACACAAAATTTATTTAAGCTAGCTTTACATACTGAGCAGTATGAAAAATTATTATAATCTTGTCATATAAATTTTTTTACAAGAAATTGAATTTTACTTTAACTAAAAATTGTCATTATCGATAACATTTTACGTTTTTAGGTAAGCTGACGTATGTAGGATTAAACAGTATATATATCTTCTTCCAATACAGCAATATTTAATCAATAATATATTTATATATAATACTCAATCAATATTTACCTGTGCTAAACCTGAAACATAGTAGTTTTGCATATTCTGCTTTACTTAATAGCAATACATTCATTATCATTAAAAAATTATCAAGCTTGTAGAAATGTCGATATCGAATATTTAGACTATGTCTTCTTTGGTCTTGACTAAAAATCATTTACAACAGCAAAATGAGAGCAATTGTTTTATCAATTATAAAATGTAGTACATTCAATGCCGTGCCATTTTCGTAAAAGTTAACAGCCCCAAAATGGATTTTGATCGCTGAAAATACTGCTACCTTTTTCCGAAGCATTTTCAATGTATCATGTTCCAAACTTACTGATGGTCCTAGATTTGACATACGATTTTTCCAACTTGTTAAAACATTTATACTAATTAAGTTTACTTTTCCAGGAAAGTAGTAACCTACAGCCATATACATACATACTAAACAATGCAATTATTCCAGTAAGTAGCGCCACAATAGAGGCTGTCGATCTAAAATTATGTCCGATAACTATAGCTCCCATGATTGAAGTCACTAGTATAAACACTGCTTTGAACCTCAAAGCAAGTTTCTGAAAACAGTTATTAGATAGTTTGGTGAACAATTGAAGATGCATGTATTCTTTTAAAGACTTTTTGAAAACGGCTGGCAACCCATACATTGTCTTGAAATTCTTTGAGTCATTCAATTCTTTATATAACTCAGTGGCCATAGTCCACAATGCCAGGTAACTACAAAATAAGCCGTTAAATAATACTAAACTACCAAGGCAACAAATTATGCCAAAGTTCCAAATTTCATAAATATTCAAACTTGTTCTTAGTACAGTACAAATTTGTTTGCTAGAAATTACATTCGGACACAAGTGTTTTGTTATTGGATTATACTCTGTTAAAATTACTAAACCTCCGTATAATACAGTAACGCTAACAGAAACTACTGGCACAATGTACAAGAAGTACTTTAAAATGGTAGATTTTGAAACTATTGGTAACATATAAAGTTTATTCACTACATCCACCAGGTCACTTGATTGCTCGAGAGTAAAAGAATAGGCCAATACGCCAACCAAATAGCCTTGAAATCCAAGCGCTATTATAATTTGTGTGTCACCAAGTAACTTCAGCTTGTTATCACGTAGCTGCATTGCAGTCAAGATAAATTGAAGCCAATGCAAAGTGTTGTGAAACCAATAGATGCAGCGTAGTGCAAATATACTTTTGTGGTTTTGTTTAATTTCTACAATTTTAATGTGGGATTCACTATTGCAAAATATGTTTGGATTTCCTGGAATTTTCCCAATCAAGGAAACTTGAACCTGAATTAGTGCCTTTAGGGATACTTTATCCCAAAATTGTTTTCCGTTGCTGATAACACGTGTGCTCCGATATTCTGTTGACATTTTGAAAATACGTTTCAAACTACGGAATGCTTTGTCTTGAAATTGGAGGTTTCTGTTAAGAAAATATAAGTTTTTATATTTCTGAGATCAAAAATGTAAATATCAAGAAGAAATATTTCATCAAATAAGCACTGTTACGCTTTGAAAGATACTAAAAGTACGTGTGTGACATTTTAGTGTTGTTCCATAAAGTGGGTAATGGTAATGCCACTCATTTCTACTACAACATGAAAAAGGTGTGCAGCTATTCTATACGGAAAAAATATTGTGATGAAATACCATGTTTCTACGCGGAGTACCTGAAATCAAATTAATTTGAAGCACACATGCAAAACGTTTACGAGCAGGCTTATATGATTTAATTAATTAATTGTTAAATAAATAAAATAATTATTTTAACATGTTTTTGGTTCGTACAACCAAAAACAATAATTCATATTTACACTTCACGTGTCAGAAAAATCTTACATAGCACAGTTTTTGTATTTACACGTTTTTAACACACTTGACGTAGGTACATAATATCAAAAGTTTGTAAGTTTCTGGGAACTGTGCACATTTTCAGGCTAATGAAGCTTAAGCATATTAATAAATTACTTTATTCTACTCATACATTGTTGTTGAATCATTAGCACCAAATCCAATTATTAAACTAGCTACAGTTTGACTATAAATGACGTTAGAAATCCTTAAGTATTTATTGTTCAAACAGTTTGTGCAAACTTAAAACTTACTTAGTGCATATTGTTAAATATTTCTTCTTAAAAAGCTGCGCGTACGTTGAGTACTTTAGTTCTTTAGTACCAGTTATTAAATAAACGTTATTTATCTAAATTTACCATAACAATAGAGTAACGGCTTTGTCTAGTACTTCAACACAAAATTCAACAAACGTGTTCTTATCAAATTGAAAGAACGGATATCCTTCTTCCACATAAAATAACTGACAGCTAAGCATAACCTTTTTGTACATAGATTTTCGACTTACAATCTTTATGCCGCTTGACTTAAAATCATCCGATGCATTAACCAAATTACCAAAGAAACTGCTCTGATAATAACAAAGCACTACAGGACTGAGCAATGTAGACACAACTACAATAAACGCCAATGGTCCTACAGACCAAATCAAATCCTGGAATTTTACAAAGAAATACAACATTATAGCAGAACACCATCTGGATCCTACCTGATGAAAAGAAATAAAAACACTGGCCATTATTTCATTGATGCGTTCATTAAGAAATCTTTGGGTTCTGTACAGAACGCAGACTTCATCATCTGTCAATTTCCCAAAATACCTTGTTTCAAACACATAGCGACCACCTTGCTTCTTACGCAGAGAATCTACCGT
Organism: Entomobrya proxima; assembly: GCA_029691765.1. NCBI lineage: Eukaryota > Metazoa > Arthropoda > Collembola > Entomobryomorpha > Entomobryidae > Entomobrya > Entomobrya proxima. Next base: position 33,297,146 of record CM056170.1, on the reverse strand, counting down.
AATATCATCAAGTATTGCAGAAGCTAGAAAACAATAAAGGGTGATTAGCAGAGCAAATAAAACTATTGTATTTGCGCATCCTACAATCATTGGCGTGCCCAATATCATCAACATGACAATTTGCGGTCCAAGTTTCCACTCGATTTCCAACCACTCTACAACCATCACGTGAGTAGGTTCGATGGCATGCCAAAAGGCGAACAATATTATTAGCGCAACAGAAACTGATACCAAGCTTGCGAGATATATAATCAGCTCAAAGTTTTGGTTCAAACGCTTGTGATTTCGGTCCATTTGAATTTTGCGTTCCTTGAGCATTTCAGAAATTTTTTGGTTATAGGCAAACAGTTGGTTGAAGGTTGCAACAATGTTATTGATTTGCAAAGATGCAATGACATTGACAGTAGTTGTGCTCATGATAACAACCATTTCGCCAAATCCGATTGCCGTTGTTGCAAATCGATACATGTTTGAGGTGGCATCTGACACCGAACCATCACCTTCGGGAATTTCGTTAGGATGAGTTAGCTGATATAGCTGTATTGCCTGCAAAAACGGGAAGAAAAACCCACCAAAAAATTGTGTCCGCCTGGAGTGAAAGCAGATGACCATATAAAAGACCAATATGAAAAATTTAATTCATGCAGTTGTCGTGAAAAGTTTTCTACTTACATGGTATACAAAATGTAGTTATTTGGCCGAACACATTTGTCAGATTTTTTGTCGTAGCTGACATACGCACCACCGCAAAAGTTACTAAAGTACAAGCGGTACTTTAGATGTTGGATTGCACGAGTTGAAAGCATTTTATGTGTTTCTTTGTCTCATAAGCAAAAACAATTAGCAAGTGTGACTTTACAAGACTCTAGTTTCGAAGGAGTCTTTTAAATTCTAAAGCTTCCAAAGTTAAACTGAAGAGTGAAAGCCTTTTATTTCTGATGTTGAGCAACGTGATTTTTACATATTTGCATAAGATAATCAATAAAGCGTTATGAAAAGTAATGGTTATCTGTTGCGAATATTTTTTTTACTTTTTAGTCACGGTGACATAAATGTGGTTAACGTTCTTACCTTCTGATCACGTTGAATTACATATTATGTGGCCTTTTTAGGTTATATGATGATAAGCTTTGTCTTAATATTTCGAAATCGAAATCGAAATTCGATTACTAGAAAATCAATTGGAACATATTCAAATAGATTTTAGTTTTATCAATGATCAAACTACGTAACATGGTTACGCAGATAGAATGACGTAGATTGAGTGACCATGTAATTTCCATGCTGACCTTATATAAAAAAAACCGTTAGACCCTTAGACCTGATTAGCATTAAGTGCCTATAAAAATATGTCAAAATATGTCATTTAACTACTGACCGCATTAACAAACTCGAACAGGAAATTTATCGGTGTATAAGGTAGTCAAAAATCATTGACAAATTTTCAATATGTAAATGCGTACTGGCTAGTGTACACATGGTATAGCCTATTCACAAGGATATTTCTTTGCACTCTGGGATAAAAAATAATAGTAGATGAACACACAGATACACAGACAGATGGACACACTACATCTTCGTTAGCTTCTCTGCTGAAACAGCAAGCTAATAACTAACTTCCGCTTTTTTTCATTTCTGCTGATAGTTCTTTGTTCAAAACCCGGATTCTAGATGGATAATAGGAATAAAGGCAGGGTGATTCACACATTTTTAGATAATGTACGATAAAAGCTACTTGTCTAACACATGTTTGTGTTTCACACATTATAAGATATTCTTATGCATACGCCTTTACTATTGTCACTAGAAAACATTTTAAAAATCACATATGGCTGGAACTTTTTTGTTCCCATCGTGCCACTGATTCAAGTAGCTTTCACCCACTTCACTCATTATATAAAAGTTTGCAGATAAAGCGACAAATAGACACCGAAGTAACCATTTCTGCATAGCTTTGCCATTAAAAACTTTTCTCCGCTTGATGGAAACTTCTTAGACACAAATTCTAAAGCTCTTTGAACCTGTCACAAACTGTGGATTGCAGTCGTCTAACTCCATATTCCGGCCACATTTTTGTTGTATTGCGAATTACTTTTAGGAAAACTACCCGTGTGAAAAGATGCTGCCTTAAAAATCGTGGTAGGTTTTGCGCATAGTCTCGCAACAGTTTTCTTTAACAACAAAAGATACTTTGCGTCATCCATTAATGACATCACTTTTAGGGGTCGGTGGGTCACTCGAGTGAAAAGGTGACAGCCTTTGTTAAGTGCCCTATCCTCCAATGTTAAAAAATAGTGACAGGGGTCAGTGGGTCACTCGAAAAATCGGTTTTTTATAGTGACGTCATTAGTGGACGAAGCCTTAAAATAAATTTATTATGTAAGCTCGCACAACCGTAGAGTTTATAATGTTCCGAGGTACCGTACGTTCGTAACGTATGCAAAATACAATCTTTTGTTTTCTCAACCAGTATTGTTCTTTTTCTTTTGTTCTCTGGAAAATTGCAACAATACTCCATTCAAAAGCAGCATCTCATTTGACTTGATTGTGTTGTAGCTAATCCACATGAGTTTTTAGTTTTTTTTTTGTAAAGAAATGCTTATGTCACGCGAGATTTTCAAACGCTTACTCAAACTGAGTGCTAGGAACTCTCATCGCAAAAAATTATATCAATAGAATGGGTAAACATTTACACTTGGGCCAGATATAGTGTACATCAATTTGGTGCTTTAATAATCGAGGTCGAATTTCCACTTTCTATTTCACCTTATTAATTATCAATCTATTTGCTCTAAACCTTTACACAGGCTTAGATATTTTATATGCAATGCAATATAAGCACTGTTTTGTGAATGTAAAGGGTTCCTCGTAAATCCGGAGACATTTTTGCAAACAGACACAAAATGCAAAGGAAGGCTAGAGATGAAAAAATGAATGCATCATACAAAAGACCATCCTTCTGGGGTTACATGATGCAATTTTCGGTTTTCCAAAATAAATGCATCGTCATGAAATCTGGAAAGAATGAAGCGCTTGAAAAACGGGTTATATCCTGCTTCAAAAATGTCGTTAGTATCTCAAAGATTAAAGCAGTGAAACACTTATTTGAAAAAGATAAGCTCCAGACAGGCATATACAAAATAATTTGGGGATATGAACCTACAAAAACATCAAAGTGCAAGTTCTCTGAATGACGTATTGCAACCGTGGCTCCCTTAGGAACCTTGAAGACAACGTCAAAGTAGTTTGACGAGAAGCCCTCAACTTCAGTTAGTGCTGTGGCCAACAAACTCCACACTAGTCCACAAGCGCTTTGGCAAATTAAAGCTCAGATATTGGGCGTTAAAGCCTGTGCTAAGCTGAAAGCAGCAACAATTTTCAAGAATCAGGAGCAGCGTTCGAAATCTAGAGTCCGATTTGATTACAAAAAACACTTTCTAAAACTCCAGTGATTTGTCACGTGGCCTACGTCCATTGGAACTCCCAAGATGTTCCGGAAAACAAATATTTCTATGCTTCCAACCCTAAACGAGTTCCTCAAAGCAAAAAAGTGCAGCCAAATGCAAAGTTGTTAAAAAAAGAGATGGGGTAACATGAGATGGACGAAAATGGAAGCGTTTCCAAACCTTTTATTACGGAAGGGATTTTGACTACAAAGGAATAATGGTATAAATGTTTGATGGCACGTTTGATTCCGGGTATTGATAGGGATAATGACCGTAAAAACGTTATCTTCTGGCTAGGCATACCCACTTCACACCAGGCCAAAAACGTAACTCCCACTAGGAAGCCCAAAACACCGATTTTCTATCAAAATCCAAAAATGCTCAAAACATTTAACTGGCCAGAGTAATCGAAACATTTTGGGGTTTATGTAAGGTGGGATAGTCCAATTGACAAATCCCACCCATCTTACTCCAAGGTTTCTGTACTATTTGAAAAAATATCACCACTAAAGTGGCAGCCGGATCGGGATCTGAGGGTATAGCATAAGCCAAACGAGAATTTTCCTCCACTGGATACAAAGGCACCAGTGAATTTTAATTTATGTGAATTTTGTTAACCATTAGTTGTACTAAATGTTAAAAAATATTGTGGTTCAATAAGGCTCAACTGTTCTGAAATATCACAATTTCAAAAATGTCTCCGGATTTACGAGGAACCCTTTATGTATGTATGAAGTTTATTAATATAAAGTGTCTATGACTATGACTATGTTGACTTTATTTATTTTGTTTGTGGTCGTTTGATTTATAAAGTGTATATACTATGACGCTATACAGGAACCCCCAACCTTTCGAGGATAAAAGTCTTCTTGAATTCTTTCCCAGTGTTTCTAGTTTTAAAGCTACTCTGTTTTAGGCAAGCAGTTTACAACACCTTTTTACAACTATTTCCTTCAATCTAGATTCCATCAGTGCAGTCGCCAATAAAATCTAAAGGCTTTTCTTAGAAAAGCAAATCTATTTAATGCAGTCTACTGGAATCATTTTGGCTTGTGCACAATGTTTGTTGAACAAGAGAATGACAAAATTTACGTCAAGTTTCCGCTAAATTGAAACACAAACCTAGCTCGTTGACAACAATACATCAGTTCCTGCTGCAAAGATTCTTAGCCAATATAACAATTTCTGTCTTTATTTTTATATCAGAATCAGACACAATTTCAACACCGGCAACCTATTTCTGGAGAGTTCCACTTTTCTGATCAGATCCTATAAGACCCTACTAGATATTAAATTCATACAAGAGTCTATCTAACTTTTTTGATATACTTGCACTTATATGAAGGACCAAAACATAAGATCCAATTTAAATACAATGCTTTGTCAAATATTTTTTATGGAATATGATGGGAACATGAGCTAGGAGATGATATGACAGAGTTGATGCTTCATTAGAGCACACACAGACAATTTTGTTGCAAAACAGTTTTCAAGGATACCTGTAACAAAAGGAATGAAATTGACTCTTCACGAAGTTTGGTGGTTTATCTTCAATTTCAAACGCAAACAAATGACTCAGTGATGTACCATGCACAAAATATAAATTTCATTCTATTAAAGAAAATAACACTGTTGAATGTTGAATGCTTTTTAACATACTTTCATAATGTTATGCATTTTTTATAGATTGGCACTATGACATTGCGTTGTCAGTAAAACACTATACTATCAATAACATCCGGTATACTATTAAAGGGACATCCAACGAGTGAAAATTAAAGGAGTAATTTCAACAAGCAAGCCAAAATAAATGTTGGTTCGAGCTAATCATCACTATTAGCCTGTCGGGCTGTCGATGAAATGCTTAGTGTAAATGGCATCATTTTTTTGTACGCATTTGAGCATGGAATAATATGTTATTACAACTTAATACCAGCTCATCCGGAGAGAACAACTTCTAAAACTCAATAACACAATTTACCTTGTTAAGCCTTAGTACCTTTCTTGCTTTCACTTTGTCATTTTTCTTTGCATTTACACAAACTGTTGTTTGCATAGGTAGGTGTATGTATATATGTAAGAAATACGTATTATTAAGAGACTACTCCGCCCGTACGACAAAGCATCGTCAGAGAAGGTGAAAGCATGATACGTTAGAAATTACTTGCAAAAGCGTGCCCCGTTGACTTTTGGAGTAACTTGTACTTTTTTGTAAAGTTTTTAAATTTTCTTGTGCCATTGCACTGTTGAATAACGTTTTAAGTAGATGCTCCAAGCTGTAATCCCCAGACATTCTAGTCGCCGCAAATTAGTAAAAAGCAAAGAAGTAACATGTTATTTTCCTTTATTCTGTGTCTGAAGTAATTTCGGCCCTTTTCTTCGAGTTGAAAAAACCTTTTGAATGCACTGAAAATTCTTTTGTGCTTTGAATGCATTACAAACTAGTTACGTACTTCACTATAATTAAGGTGCTTTCACCTTTCTGTATACATTTTTCACTGAAGCAATTAGGGCGCCTACGCAAAGTTACAAACTGCTGGCATTTGAACCCTACCCAAAATACAGTTTTGTGGTGGGTGGCATTACAGTCAGAGTAAATAGCAAACAGCCTACAAACGACAGAAATCTGACGTTTTTCTGTCGTTTATATGTGTCGTTTACTATTTATATTTTTCTTTACATCTGACAGTACTATAGTTAATACTCTTATGTGGGAAGCAGAGGGAATTTCCCTAGAGTATCACGTTTGAAGTTTCCACAAAACCTAGTGCTTCATAAAAAGCTTTTGTTTAGTTTAGTATGTTCTAAATCTATATTAATGAATGAGCTCAAACTCTGGTGCAAATTAATATTTTGTTGTTTGCATTTGTAGTCAAATGAAAAAATTCTATGGAAAATAATATATCTTGGTGTATCAGTTATATATAAAAAGTGTACTAAAATATATAAATTAAAAGTGTAAAAAATGTAATGTAAGCTTTAGCAGTGTTGGAATACCGTCCCAATGCAGTGCCATGTAATAACATTATATTATTTTTCAAACTTCCATATTGTAAAAAATAGGACTGTGTAACCGCAAATAAAGATAAACATAGACTTTAAAATCACATTGAAGCGTTATTGTAAATTACCAACCAACAGTCTGTTATAATTGCAGGTAAGGCACGGTTTTGTTTTGCCTTTCTCTGGCAGTCTGGCATAGACACTTCGATGGAGGACAAGGTATTATTCCCTAAAAATTCTAGAATTGCTGCAGATCACTCTGATTTGAAATCAAACGAAGGTTACTGCAAGCAGTAATGAAAAAAGACGGTCATTTTTTACATGTAGAACATGAAAACGACCATTAAAGAAAGTTTTGCTAAAATCTACAAATAATTGGGTTCATGTGAAAAGAAAATTAATTAGGGATGCGTACTCTCCACAACAAATATTAGACAACCGCTATCATAAGAATATTCTTTGTAAATCTGATAATAGAATTGGATACTTTCTCCCGGGAAGTCGTTTCTAAGCAGACTAATATCCGGACTATGAGATCAGAAGCATTGGAATTGTGAACATGTTTCACTTAGTTGTTCGGAACTATGCAATATTCTATACACAGGGCACTGACCAGATGTTTTGCTGTGTTTTATGTACCAAATAACTTTCACGCAAAAATTATTATGTAAATGTTAACAACTTATCCAACCAACTGTGCAAAAAATTATATTTAGTAAAGATTTTCTTCTGAATACAAACGGTTTTAGACTTCCTTTTTCTTCCTTTTTGTCGATACAAGTATGAAGAAGCATTGTACGATGAAAGTATTTTGTTATGTTTTGCTTTCACAACTTTTCATTAAAATATAGTGTATTTGTATAAGGTGTTTTATGTGTTGAGCAAAAGATTATACCCGACGACCCGACTAGCATTCGACTTCCTGACCTCAAAGAATTTGGCCTTATTGCTGCAGTTCAAACCAACAAGACACTTGCTGGCAACATGTTTTAGTATGTCGATTGTTCTCAAAGTGCATATACTAGATTTTCTTTTCATATGACTTTCTATTTTATTTTTGTTTGCTCGTAGTCAACGTTTTGACTTGTACTAATTCTGTCATCTGATAGCACAAATCCAATCATGCCGTTAAGGGGATGCAAGTATTTTAGGAATTGTCCCTAATGCTGAAACGAACACTGGTATGGGTAACCTATTTGTGACACCTTTGGTTCGTAGATATTTGCTTTAAGTTGTACTTGTAAGCATTGGCAAAACTCTACTGGAAGCATTTTGGGTTGTGTACAGTGTTTGTTGTACTATAGAATGGTATAAATCAATAAAAATTTTTGTTAAAATGAAACAAAAACCTGGATATTTCATCGTAAAACTGCCTGCTGAGAATATTCATAAGCAATCCTTATCCAAGAACACACAAACCTTTC